>ML352839.1:0-49519 GCA_005239505.1 Nicotiana paniculata
TGCACAAGGATTTTCACAAAGGCCTGGTGTCGATTATGAAGAGACATATTCACCTGTTATGGAAGCTATAACATTCCGTTATCTAATTAGTTTTGTTGTCCATGAAAAGTTTGACATGCATTTAATGGATGTAGTTACCACCTAACTTTATGGATCACTTGATAATGAGATATACATGAAAATTCCCGAGGGATTTAAAATTCCTAACGCACATAATTCAAAGTCCCGGAAATGTTTTCAATCAAATTGCAAAGATCATTGTATGGTCTAAAGCAATCAGGACATATGTGGTATAATCGTCTTAGTGAGTACTTATTAAAGGGAGGTTATATAAATGGTGTCATTTGTCCATGTGTTTTTATAAAGAAAACAACATCGAAATTTGTTGTACTTGCCGTATATGTTGATGACATAAACCTTATTGGAACTCCTATAGAACTCCAAAAGGCAAATTACTATTTAAATAAAGAATTCGAGATGAAAGATCTCGGAAAGACAAAATTATATCTTGGTTTGCAAATTGAACATTTAGCAAACGAATTTTTTGTTCATCAACCTGCATACATAGAAAAGGTACTGAAACGGTTTTACATGGATGAAGCACATCCATTAAGTACTCCGATGGTTGTTCGATCACTTGATGTGAATAAGGATCCATTCCGACCTCGAGAAGAGAATGAAGAGCTACTTGGTCCTGAAGTACCATATCTTAGTGCAATTGGTGCACTAATGTATCTTGCCAACACTACAAGGCCTGGCATAACTTTTTCAGTTAATGTCTTAGCAAGATATAGCTTTGTTCCTACAAGGATACATTGGAATGGAATCAAACACATATTACGGTATCTAAAAGGAACTACCGCTATGGGCTTATTTTATGACAATAATTGTAGTCCCGATCTTGTTGGTTATGCCGATGCTGGGTATTTATCTGATCCACACAAGGCCCGATCTCAAACAGGCTATGTGTTTACATGTGGGGGCACTGCCATTTCTAGGCGATCGACTAAGCAACCAATTGTGGCTACTTCATCTAATCATGCTGAGATAATTGCTATTCATGAAGCAAGTCGAGAATGTGTGTGGTTGAGATCTATAATACATCTTATTCGAGACAAATGTGGTTTGAAGTGTGACAAGCTACCCACGATTTTGTATGAAGACAATGCAGCATGCATAGCCCAATTGAAGGGAGGATTCATAAAAGGAGATAGGACAAAGCATATTTAACCAAAGTTACTTTTCACACATGATCTTCAAAAGAATGGTGATATCAATGTGCAACAGATTCGTTCAAGTGATAATATGGCTGATTTGTTCACAAAATCTCTACCGACGTCCACCTTCAAGAAGCTAGTGTACAAGATTGTTATGCGAAAGCTCAAGGATGTGAATTGATGTTCTCATCAGAGGGAGTTAATGCGCGTTGCACTCTTTTTCTTACAAGGTTTTGTCCCACTTGGTTTTCCTTGCAAGGTTTTTAACGAGGCAACCAAAAAGGCGCATTTCTAAACATGTGTACTCTTTTTCCTTTTCTAGAATTTTTTCCCATTGGCTTCTATTTTAGTTAAGGTTTTGACGAGGCACATTATTTGTTGAATAAACATTCAAGGGGGAGTGTTATAAATAGAATTCTATTTAAAGTGAATGTCTTATCTTTGAGAGAGTTTTACTTTGTGGCTAAGTCATTTTTCCCCTATAAATAGAGGGGTCTTACCCCATTGTAAATCATCCCAAAATTCAATAAGAATTTTCTCTCTTTCTCTGCAATATTGTTCTTTTTTCTTTTATTGTTTCACAACGTGTATAATACTATGATAAAATCTCAATCGAGAGTATAATGTGGGAGACAAGTTTTGCAGTCAAGCATATGATATAACCTATTGCTAACGAAGAAGCAAAAATAGATTACATCTTCCTCTATTTTCTTTTCCTTATGAATAATTCCTAGTGAACTGCATCTTCGTTTTGTTGTATTATCTGTTGAACAATTTTTGGCATAAATGAAAATGCCCACAGGTAGCTAAAAGGCTTGAGTAAAGGAGTGCGAATGTTATGCTTTTCATCCGAATTTGGCTATTTCAACGAACCAAAAATGCACAAACTATAAAGTAAACGAAAATATAATTCATTAAAAAGATGCAACTTCCTTGTAATACATAGGAAGCTTCCGAGTGACCTATCGCACTTTGATATATTTCTCAGCTCTTGCAGAGCTTCCATCCACATGATGTCGGATGAACATAGATGACAGTAAGTTCAATTCCACGTATTCCAAAAAAAAAAAGGGAAAAAACAAAACTCAGTTGACATCTTGAGTAATTATCTCTGAAGACAGTATGTTTGGAGGTGTGGGGATGAAAATTTTCGACTTGCCATCTATATACTTCTCAATAGTAATCTAAAGTACATTCAGAGTCATCTGAAGTTCCAACTGTCCTATTAACAGATGGTTCATGCCACGAGTTGCTATTCGAAGATCCACGTAGCTTGCCCTCTACTATCAAACGTGAGAGTTCATTCGTATCATGTTGCACTCTGCCAGTAATCTCCAAGCACAAGCCAGTACTCGGGCCTTTCTTATTATTCTTCGCCTTGGGAGTTTTCCTGGGACCTGGATCAACAAAGACGGGTTGTACTTTCAGGTTTGGATTAGGTCTAATGCGGGTTGCTTCCTTTTCCCCTGCTGGTCTGAGTAGAATTCCATTATGCAGTTCTTCCGAAGCCTCGTCTTTATTTATAAGAACCTGCAGAACATAGATCAAGAAAGGCATTGTAGTTACGATATTAGGATGAGCTCCAAGCAACCAACAGGTGTTCTCCAGGTTATTACAGAAGTTATGGGTGTGAGGCTTATACACCAAGAAAAGAAAAACAAAAAAGAAGAGAAACCCGAAGAGCCATGCCTAAGAATAAGTTAAAACTGAAACAATAGATAATGCTTCCCCAACCAAAATTTTCAATGAATCACATAAGCAAGAAAGAATGTTTACATTGTTGAGGTGTTGGATCAGGCATCTAAAAATGCTCCTTGAATACAAGAAAGTAATAACACTGCAACAAGTGACAATTGCATCGCACACAACACAGTCAGAAAATGGAGATGACAAAAACAGTGAGGTCGAAGAAGTTTCCAACTTTTTTAGACTATCAACGAGCAGATGGTGGAAATAGCATGAGCACCAATTGCAGTAATAACGAATCAATACTCAAATGCAACTTTTGACCACATTCAATGTCATTTTCTGATTTGGGCTATGAAACTCATGTTAGAATTTGGTTAAAAGTCAAGCCAGATTTTTGATATGCAATCTCTAACAACATGGTAATAAATGATGCACTATGCTGCAGCACATTTGCATAAAGAAAAGATAAGAATCAACGGTCAAAAGCCAAAAGAGCACACTAGTTTGTTGTGATGATTGAAAAGGCAAGAGCAAAGATATGTGCAAAAGAACAAGAAGATACGAACCAATTTCTCACCCTCCATGCTAAAGACAAAGAATAAAGAGAGAAAGAAAGAATGAAAAAAAGAACAAAAGAGAGAAGGAATAAGATGCAAGCACATATCCTCCTAATAGCAATGAAAGAAAAACCTTGCGGCCAACGAGGTCAAATGTCATTATGACTCGATTTCGTTTGGCACGTTCAGCCTCTTCTATCTCCTCTTTCTTTTTCCTAAGAAGTTCTTTTTCCTGTTAAAAGGGGAGGAAAAGAAGGATAAGTCAGTGTCATCTAGAAGCCAAGTCTTGCAAAGTGAAATGTTCTCACAAACGTGCACTGCTTACATCCTTTGACAACCAGCTATTTCCCTCAATCTCATAATAGTCACTTTGGTCATCGATAACAGTCGTACGTGCAGCAGAGTTCCGATCATAGTCAACTAGCCTCTTTGCATAGGCTTCAGCTGCTGCCTCAGCATCTGAAATTGGAACTGGGCCTTCATTTAATCCAGCATACGAGCTTCCTTCCTTTAGCACAAGTGCACCACAAAAGTTGCAAGGCCCTTCACCTTCCTGTTCACAGACTATCTTTCCACAAGATAAACAATTGCTAATCAGCCTGTGTCGACGGGCTTGGCATGAGCATGGCTTTCCCTGTTGATATACAATGGACCCTTTTGCAGCCTCAGCAAGCGAAACAACTTTGTCAGATTTTTTCTTTCTAGAGTTTCTTTGACTTGATTGGGGTTGAGGTGCAGTTGTTGTTGTCGTAGAGTTTCCTTGACTTCCTCTCTGTACATTTTGTCCATCTGATGTCCCCACTAGTGGGATCCTACTGGGTTGTTGTTGTTGTTGTTGTTTGTTGTTGTATGTCCCAGCAGTGCTCTGACTTTCCTTCTTACTTGAGGCTTTACTTTCTTTTGGTGCTCGCACTTGTTTTTTAGTTCCAGCTGCCAGACTATCACCTGAAGGGGGCTTTACATATGCTTGCAATTTGGAAGCAGAAGTACCTTGAGTAGTGTGGTATATATCTGAATGACCTCTTCGTCTCAAATATTCATTCGTCACACTTCTTCCAGCTTCCTGACCTATGATATTCTATAGAAGATTCAGAAAGTAAATATGTCAGTAAATGCACCAACAACGGTCAAATGGTACCGATAACAAAAAACACCAAACACAATCTTAATCGCCATAGCCATCTGCAGAGAAGATCTTACCAAATTCACGTGCTTATACATGAGATCATGATTTAATAACCACTAATAAGTATCAATGTGGGAAAGGTCTTAGCAGTATCCAAATTCAGATCGTCTTCAAATACCAAATGAAAAAGTAGTCTTCTACTTTCTAACTGGAGGAATGGAATGCTACACTAGAAAGACTCACCAAAGTAGCTCTGTTTTGTTAATCTACACGTTCTCTAAATATCAAGAAGACTTCACGACATACATACAAGAAAAAACAAACTACTCGTATCAATAAGCATAAGGCAACAATTGATAAATGGTTAAACTGAACTGAGGCCATTTGACTTTTCATCCTCTCAACAACTAAAATTTCAGAAACAATTGCGGCAGCACCTCTTGGATTTATAGTACAGAATTTGATTGCTGTCTTCAAAATATAGATGCTTCTAGAAATAGCCATAACATTGGAACTAGTACGGATTTTAGTTGCCACGTTAAAGAAAATATTACAAATGTGAAAATGCTGAGAAGAGTGCGTAGTTGCTTTATTACTCAGGAATATTCATATACCGCTGTTACAGCCTATAGGCAAAAAGTGCAAAGGTATGCTCAGGCTTTAAGCGGAAAGCACAACAACAAACTGATCTTAGGTGAAAAAAGTATGAGATGAAGGAAAAAAAAAGTTTATAATGTAAAATGAAGTATCTTTAAACAGAAGTAAAGTTATATGAAAAAACGAATTGAGAAAGAATGCAATCTTAATCAATGTCAACAAAGGCAGCCTGGTGCAATAATCTCACTGACCGGATTCTGAGGAAATGCCAGACTACATCGGGTCTATGTACGCCGACTTCTCTTACATATCTACAAGAGGCTACACCGACTTATGTTACATATCTACAAGAGGCTATATCCAATGTTCGAAACCATGACCTTACGGTCACATGGCGGCAACGTTTTCCATTGCGCCAAGGATCCCCTTTAAGTAAAAACAATGTCAATCAAGCTCAAAATCATTTTAATAGTTTTTATCAAGCTAGATTCAGTTTTATTTTCAGAAAATACTTTTAATTGAAGCTGAATTTCTAATATTCTACACCTAAATCACCAACAATTCCACAATAGTTCTTTCACAATCGTTTTTCCAGCTCTATTTATTATTTAGTACAACCCGTTCAACACTGAGCTAATGTCCTTCATAAATTTAACTTAAAAAAAAAAAATTCAAAGTTCATCACAAAATCAAAAAAAGAAAAAAAAAGAAAAGAAAATTCCAACAGAATTCAAATCAGGTTTTCAATGAGTAACAGTGGGATCAAAACTTACAGACAGATAAATTATCCCTTTGAATCTAACAAGAGACCCCCTTGATCGTAAATGTCTATAGGTGCAGTCCAATATTAGTCATATACCTCTACCCTCAATTATGGACTTTATACTAAATACAGAACCCAAATTACCATAACAATATGCTCATCAAAACTGGAAGCAAGAAAATCATAAACCAGAGATATGGATGGAGGGAAAGGGGTTACATCGAGATATTCTTTAGCATCGAGAGGAGGAGCAAGCTCGCAATAGGAGACGAGCCCAGATATAATCTCAGCATCTAAATCAAGACCCGTCTCTATCTTGTTACATAGCTCCAGTAATGCTCTTTCCAGCCATTGCCCTGATGATTCCATTCTTCTCTATTTCTGTCTTCCTGCCTCACTACCGCCTTATATACTCGCTCCCAATTTTGTTGGTCCATCTTGATATTATTGGTTAATGCACTTAACCTCCTTTAAGTTTCGGTTTACGCACTTTAGCACCCTGATTTTGGAGGAAAATTTTTAAAACAAATATTTTGTGCCGTTAACAGAAGCCGATCAAATTTTTTGAGTATATGGATTCTTAATTCTAGAAAAGACAGCTTACTAAGTTTTGAATAAGTATTTACATGTATTAAGTAGATTTCTTAAGTATATAAATTTGGCCATAACTATCGAGTTTTATCGAATTGTAACTAAAACTCTAATTTTGCTCATAATCGTCAGAGTTAACTTTTTTATGCGAGTAAAACACTTTCTTACCATCAAACATCTTGTTCTTTGGGGTTCCAACTCCACCATGTATTCCCCACTCTATCTCCCTACGTGTGAAAAAACAAAACAAAAAACACACTTTATTGTGTGCTATTAGAAAATTAAAATTTTCTTTTTTTAGAAGGTAAAATCTGTAGTTTTCGTACCTTCATGGAGGAGGAAACGTTGGTCAAACGTAAGGAAAAAATGCGCCTATTGTGGCATTTTGATATAATCTTAACTTTGCGTCCAGTGATGAGATTTTTTGAGTCCTACAGGTAAAAAAAATAGTAGGACAATTAGCAACTGTACTTTATTGTAGTTATGCGCCACATCCTTAAAGAGTCAAGATGGCCGAGTTGGTCTAAGGCGCCAGTTTCAGGTACTGGTCCGAAAGGGCATGGGTTCGAATCCCATTCTTGACAGTTGAAGTGCTTTTATTTTTTACGTTTCCCATTTAGTTACTTGTATCCTCAATCTTTGGGACGTAACCATCTTTATATCTTTGGGCATGGGTTCGAATCCCATTCTTGACAGTTGAAGTGCTTTTATTTTTTACGTTGCCCATTTAGTTACTTGTATCCTCAATCTTTAGGACGTAACCATCTTTATATCTTTGGACCGGACACCAATTTTTTCCGTCTTTAGTTCAGATACATCAATTTTGAAGCAGTAGCCTGACGAGCTAAATATCTAATCTTCATATGTCATCCTCACGGTGTGGCATAATACTTAGTATGTTATTGTTATTGTTGCATACCTCATCCATTGCATTTGTCATCTAAACTCTTATAGTAAAAGATAGCACACCAAGGAATTCTACTACTTACATCCGCGATGTTAACATTAAGGAAAAAGGAAGAGAGAAAGAAGAAAAAACTAATGGAAGAAGTTACTCTACATGGAATGTGGATTAGCAGTTACGCGAAGAAAGTGGAGTTGGCTCTCAAAATCAAAGGCATAGCTTTTGATTATGTTGAAGAAGATTTGGGCAACAAAAGTTCTTTGCTTCTCAAATATAATCCCATTCACAAGAAGGTTCCGGTACTTCTTCATCGTGGGAGACCTGTTTCTGAATCCCTTGTAATTCTTGAATATATCGATGAAACTTGGAAAAACCAGCCTCGATTTTTAACAGAAGATCCCTATGAAAGAGCCAGAGTTCGTTTCTGGGCTACTTACTGCCTTCAGGTTATACTTTTATGCTTCTTTCATTTGTGTTACTATATGAGTGTGTATGCATCGGAAGTCATTTCTTATTGAAAAAACTTTCTCGAAAAAATTCATATTAAGGATTAAAGAGTGTTTGATGAAATTTTTGTGACCTAAAGACTAATACACTAATGATGTCTAGTTATTGATGGGGGAAAATAACATAAGTTGAAAGTTCAGATAATTGTGAAGAAAACGACTTCTGCAAATAAGTACATTTTCTTGAAACCAAACACCAAAAAAAAAAATAGAAAATATTTTCTTGAAAAATGTCTTCCGTCATACCAAATTGAACAGACTCTTACAAAATTTGCCTTCAACTTGATTGATCTTAAGATCAAATGATTGCATATATCAGATATCATGAAGAAAGCATTCATTTCAGCCCATGAAGTTGACAAGGACAGAGCATTTGACGACTTCTATGAGAAATTGTAAGTGATGGAAGTAGGACTGAGAGATTTCTTCCCAGGGAGAAGGTCTAAGATTTGCGCTGAGAATTTTGGGCTTTTAGATATAATAATTGTAGGTTCACTTGGTACATATAAGGCAGCAGAAGAAGTACTTGGAATGAAGATTTTAGATCCTGAAAGGAATCCATTTATATGTTCATGTGGTTTCAAGACTTGAGTGCATTAAGCAAAATGGCTTTACGTTTCAAACCAATATTTGAAATGGTAATACAAGTACTTAGTGTTAATTCGTATGATGAATAAGTTTGCTTCTTGTTGACCATAATGAACTTGACTCTATCACTGCAAAAAATAATAAGCAGACCAATTTTTGTGTGTGCTATAGTCCAACCCCCTTTTTCTTGCTCTTTAGTAGCTCACTAGAAGGAGAATTCTTTTACAAAGTGAAAATGAGAGTTCTTCCTAATCAACGAGGGACAATTCCTTTTGAGACATCACTAATTTCTCGACCGTTTGAAAATAACATTTCAGCTTATAATCTGCATAAGGTGCCCCCAAATCAAACTTCCATGTATCATGTCCCACAGTGTTATGTCTACCATGTGTTGAATTTGATGGCAAGAATAATTGAACTAGCGTGAACATTTGAAGCCTCCTTTTTGGAAGAAATTGGTAAATACATTTTCATGCATTTACATTGCATGATCACACTTAATATGATGTTATGCATGNGCCGAACCTCATTAATTTCTGGTGTTCCTTTTATTATTGTCTCATTTACTATTTATTAGCTACCTTTAGATATAGTAGTTGTGATCTAATCACTCTCTATATATTCGGCTTCCGCAACAATTGGTATCAGAGCCAAGGTTCTATCTTAGTATGCTTTGTGGCTGCAGCATAGCCTGAACTTCCATATCAGAAAAGAATTACTTTGGTGTTCTGTACTGTCAGCAAATAACTAGTGTCTGTAGCAAAAATGGGAGATAATAAACAAGAGGAATCTACATCAAGTGTCAATAATACGTCATTATTGGCATCTTCACTTATGACAAGAATTGTGTCAAATGTGAAATTTACGGTAGAAATTTTTGACGGGTCAGGACATTTTGGGACGTGGCAAGGCGAGGTTCTAGATGTTCTTTTTCAACAAGCGCTAGATCTTGCCATTGAAGAAAGGAAACCAGATGTTATTGGAGAAGAAGATTGGAAAATTATCAACTGTGTTGCTTGCAGTACCATTCGATCCTACCTTGCTAGAGAGCAGAAATATCCATACACAAAGGAAACTTTTGCAAGTAAACTATGGAAAGCACTGGAGGATAAATTTTTGAAAAAAAACAGCCAAAATAAATTGTACATGAAAAAAGACTATTTCGCTTCACCTATGTTCCTGGAACCACAATGAATGAACATATCACCAATTTCAATAAGTTGGTCACGGATTTGCAAAATATGGATGCAACTTTTGATGATGGTGACTTGGCCTTGATGTTGTTGGGGTCGCTTCTTGATGAGTACGAGCACCTTGAAACTACTCTACTCCATGGAATGACGAAGTTTCTCTCAGAGAAGTTTGTTCAGCTTTGTACAGCTATGAACACAGAAAGGGAGAAAAATAGAAGGGCGGAGAAGGAGAAGCATTGGTCGTGAGAGGCCGTTCTCAAAATCATATGAGAACGAAGAAAGGAAGATCCAAGTCAAGATCCAGACCAGCAAAGATGAATGCTTCTTTTGCCGAGAAAAAGGGCACTGGAAGAAAGACTGTCCAAAGTTTAAAAACAAGGCCAAACCTAACAATGGGAAGGCTGTCATGGATTCAAATGTAGCTGATTATGACGACTCTGATTTCTCACTAGTTACAACTGAGTCATTCAAATCATGTGACATATGGTTGCTGGATTCAGCTTGTAGCTATCATATGTGTCCCAACCGGGACTGGTTCGTGGATTTTCAAGAAGGAGAATATGGAGTCGTCCACACATCGGATAACAACCCTCTTACCTCATTTGGCATTGGTTCAATACGATTAACGAACCATGATGGAATGATTAGAACATTAACAGATGTTCGATATGTACCGGATTTGAAGAATAATCTCATCTCTGTGGGAGCCTTAGAATCAAAAGGGTTCAAAATTATTGCAGAAAATGGAGTGACGAGAATATGCTCCGGTGCACTAGTGGTAATGAAGGCCAATCGGAAGAACAATAACATGTAACACTATTACGGTAGTACAATTATTGGGATAGCGACAGTGACATCCAGTAACGACAAAGAGGCAGAAGAAACCAGGCTATGGCACATGCGCTTGGGACATGCTGGAGGAAAATCCTTGAAAACTCTATCAGATCAAGGATTGTTAAAAGGAGTAAAGAGTTGCAACTTGGAGTTTTGTGAGCATTGTGTCAAAGGGAAACAGACAAGGGTTAAATTTGGTACAGAGATCCATAATACTAAAGGCATTTTGGATTATGTACATTCTGATGTTTGGGGTTCTTCAAAAACACCCTCATTGGGTGGGAAGCACTATTTTATAACCTTTGTTGATGATTTTTCCCGAAGAGTGTGGGTGTATACAATGAAGAGGAAAGACGAAGTGTTGGGAATTTTTCTCAAATGGAAGACGATGGTGGAGAATCAAACAGGCAGGAGGATCAAGTGTATTCGCACAGACAATGGAGGTGAATACAAAAATGATCATTTCAATAAGGTCTGTGAAAATGATGGCATCGTTTGACACTTCACTGTCAGACATACACCACAACAGAATGGAGTGGCAGAACGTATGAACCGAACCTTGCTGGAGAAGGTACGGTGTATGTTGTCCAATGCTGGCTTGGGCAAAGAATTTTGGGCTGAGGCAATTACATATGCATGCCATCTCATTAATCGTCTACCATCTGCCGCTATTGGAGGCAAGACACCATTTGAAAAATGGTATGGAAAACCTGCTGAAGATTATAATTTTTTGCATGTGTTTGGCTTAATTGCATACTATCATGTGAAAGAGTCATAATTGGATCCGAGAGCAAAGAAGGCTATATTTATGGGGATTACTTATGGAGTCAAAGGATACCGCTTATGGTGTCCATAGACAAGGAAAATTATATTTAGCAGAGATGTTACCTTTGATGAATCTGCCATAACAAATAAGGTGGCAGTTGAAGATGTCAAACAAACTAATGATGCTTCAAAGCAGGTGGAGTTTGAGGGAAAATTAATTTTTCTAACACAGGGAGAAAACGAGGAAACATCAGAAGATTTTCCTCCGTAAGTAGATCCAATAGAGGGGGAGATTCCAACTCAGGAACCTCAACAACAACAAGCAAACCAAAAAGAACAATAACGAAACTTGTTCGTCTCATAGAAACGGTGGCTTGTGCAGCCTCAATTGTAGCTGATGGTGTTCCTACCACTTATAAAGACGCAATCCAAAGTTCAGAAGAAGATAAGTGGAGGATTGCCATGAATGAAGAAATGCAGTCCCTTCATCAGAATCACACATGGAAATTGGCCAATCTTCCGGAGGGCAAGAAAGCAATTGGGTGCAAATGGGTATTTGCAAAGAAAGAAGGATTTCCTAACCAAGAAGATGTTCGCTACAAGGCAAGATTGGTGTCCAAAGGGTACGCTCAAAAGGAGGGAATTGATTACAATGAGGTATTTTCTCCAGTTCTGAAACACTCCTCTATTAGAGTTTTGTTGGCTTTGGTAGCACAGTTGAATTTGGAACTAGTTCAGTTAGATGTAAAAACTGCATTTTTACATGGAGACTTGGAAGAGGAGATCTATATGACTCAGCCAGAACGATTCAAAGTTGCTGGAAAGGAAAATATGGTGTGAAAACTTGAAAAATCGTTGTACGGATTGAAACAATCTTCTAGACAATGGTACAAACGATTTGAAAAGTTTATGTTGCGGCAGAAGTACAGAAGAATCAAGTACGATCATTGTGTGTATTTGCGCAAGCTTGAAGACGGATTTTTCATATATCTTCTCCTATACGTTGATGATATGTTGATAGCTTCTTAAAGTCAAGAGGAAATTGAGAAGTTGAAGATTCAACTAAGAAAGGAGCTTGAGATGAAGGATTTGGGTGAGGCGAAGAAAATTCTTGGCATGGAGATAAAAAGAGATAGACATTTAAAGAAACTTTATCTATCTCAAAAATAATACTTGAGGAGAGTAATCGATCGACTTGGCATGAATAACAACACGAAGTCGGTTAACACTTCTCTTGCTCCTCATTTTAAGCTTAGTGTTGCTATGTCGCCGAAGAGTGAAGCTGAACGAGAGTATATGTCAAGAGTGCCATATGCGAATGCCGTTGGTAGCTTGATGTATGCAATAGTTTGCACAAGACCTGATATTTCACACGCTATAGGAGTTGTGAGCAGGTATATGCATGATCCAGGAAAAGAGCATTGGCAAGCTGTGAAATGGATTCTACGGTACATTTGTAATACTTTAGATGTTGGATTAATTTTTGAGCAGGAAGGTCAATATTTGGTTGGATATTGTGATTCGGATTATGCGGATGATTTGGACAAGCGTAGATCAACTACTGGTTATGTTTTCACTTTAGCAAATGCACCAGTTAGTTGGAAGTCTACTTTACAGTCAACAGTT
Organism: Nicotiana paniculata; assembly: GCA_005239505.1. Classification (NCBI taxonomy): domain Eukaryota; kingdom Viridiplantae; phylum Streptophyta; class Magnoliopsida; order Solanales; family Solanaceae; genus Nicotiana; species Nicotiana paniculata. Next base: position 12,957 of record ML352839.1, read on the forward strand.
GCTTTGTCTACTACTGAGGCAGAGTACATGGCAATTACGAAGGCTGTAAAGGAGGNAGAGATATTATAAAAGAAGGTGGAGTCATGATATAGAAAATTCAGACTACAGACAACCCTGCTGATATGCTAACAAAAGTAGTGACTGCGATCAAATTTCAACATTGTTTGAACTTGATCAACATTGTTGAACCTTGAAGATTGAAGTTGAAGACACAATCAAAATCTATCAATGAGAGAAAATTGAAAAGGTGGAATCTTGCCAAGGTGGAGATTTGTTGAATTTGATGGCAATAATAATTTAACTAGTGTGAACATTTGAAGCCTCCTTTTTGGAAGAAATTGGTAAATACATTTTCATGCATTTACATTGCATGATCACACTTAATATGATGTCATGCATGACATTATTAAGGCAATTTCCCTTCTATAAATAGCAAGGGTTTTGTTCATTTGAACATATCTCTCACTTGCCTTCTTATCTCCTAAAGACATTTGAATCTTCTTTCTCTCTTGTAGTATTTCACTTGCATTTTTGGAGTGAAATAAAGTTTGAGTTGATGTTGTCCGAGGACTAGGCAAAGATCAAATTTTGCCAAACCTCATTCATTTCTGGTGTTCCTTTTATTATTGTCTCATTTACTATTTATTAACTACTTTTAGATATAATAATTATGATTTAATCACTCTCTATATATTCGGCTTCCGCAACACCATGCAACAAATGTATACTTTTCATAACAAGTTGATTAAGTGCTTGATTTTTTTATATTTTATTTTTATTAAGTGCTTGATTAAATTCACACTTGCAGCATTAGAGATTAAAGAATTGACTAATGCCATATTCCTACAAGCATTCAATGTGAAGTTTGACTTAGTGACCACTTTGAACAGCTTCCTCCCCAAAAGGGCAAAACCTGATAAGCCTTTTTCCTCAACAGTGTCAGTGTGTACACATGAACCACTGCGTGGTGTGATGAGTGACAAATGACAATAATGGAAGGGAGGCTAAGATCCGAATCTCGGTGGATGCTGTAAATAATCCAAATTTTGCAAAGAAAAAGTACTATTTGGTTTACCGTTTACGAGATAGTTGTCTTATAAAGCAGAGTCTGGAATAGGTTATAAAACGGACTTCAATTAATGGCTATATTATAAGTTGAACAATGTAATTTACGAGGCCATCACTTTCCGGAAAAATTTAATTTCATTTTGCGAAGCACTAGGTCATCTTTTACTTGGTATGTTAACGGATAATATATTGATACCCATATTAATTAATATATATTTTATCGAATTTGAAAAAATAATTTGAAATAAATTATAAATACGGTGGGTATAACAGGGAAATAGAATATCTTCTCTCAATAAAAATAAAAATCTATTTTTAGTATATATGCTAAGTAAAAGTGAACGGATGAAATATTAAAATATGCAAAAGTTAATTTATTTGGTCAAGCCAAGGAAACTTATAAGGGAAGGAAGTACATATTCTACTTAAAAGACTTCAGGCCTATGATAATACACACAGAGGAAATTAAACAAAAAGAAATGGAAGAAAAAAAGAATGTGAAACTACATGGCTTCTGGGCTAGCCCTTATTCAAAGAGGGTGGAACTTGCTCTGAAAGCCAAAGGCATACCGTATGAGTATATAGAAGAAAATCTATACAACAAGACCACCTTACTCTTGCAATACAATCCTGTTCACAAGAAGATACCAGTGCTCGTCCACAATGATAAATCCGTTGTTGAGTCCCTTGTCATTCTTGAATATATCGACGAAACATGGAAGGATGCTCCAAAACTCCTCCCGGAAGATCCTTACCTGCGAGCCAATGTTCGATACTGGGCAAACTTTCTTCATCAGGAGGTGAGCCATAAAAATTCTTTCGCACTTATGTTAGCGTAGAAGGTGAGCCTTGGTGTAACTGGTAAAGTTGATGGTTCAAACCGTGGAAACAGGCTCTTGCAGAAATGCAGAGTAATGTTGCGTACAATAACCTTTGTGGTCCGGCTCTTTCCGGAACCCGCTCATAGTAGGAACTTATGTAAGTGTATATAAGTTAATCCTTTACTGGAAGCCTAATGCAAAAAAGGTACTTATACACTTGTAGATATTTGAGAGCATGCGTCCTGTCATCACTACTCATGGCGAGGCACAAGAGAAAATACTCAGAGATGTTACTGAAAAACTGAAGATGGTGGAGAAGCAAATGCAAGATCTTTTCCCAGGTGAGAAGCCATTGGTTGATGGGAAAAATCTTGGATTACTAGACATTGTAGTATTTTCAGTTCTAGGCTGTTTTAAGGCAGCCGAAGAAGCAGCAAAAGTGAAGCTCATAGATCCAGAAGAAACACCATTCATATTTTCATGGGTGACTGCACTCAATGAACTTCCTCTGGTGAAGGAGACCATCCAACCTCATTCCAAGATGGTGGAACGTTTCCGCTACGCCCGTCAGAAAGCTCTTCAATCGATTTCCTAGCTCATGATGTTTGTTATTTTCCCATGAAGGTGAAGACTATACCTTTTACCTTAGGTTTAATTTGTAGACTAATTTCAGTCTGTAGTTTGCCTAAATGAATAAAGACGCATCAGTGTTAAGAGTCCAAATGCTATAATTGGCTTCTTGATATTTAAACTCATAAGTTGCCTTTTGTATTTTAATGATTTAACAAGCTTCACATGAGAACGACATAGGGAACTCGTTACACATCCTCAAAGTGCTCAAGAACAACAAGTCACATGTCTGGCGCAAATTTCAACATGATCAGTTAAAAAAACGGCAGAGAGAACAAATGACTATCAGTTTCTGCGATGACAATACAAGTCAACTCACTGCAGCAGTTAAAGTCGCTGCATTATTTCTCTGCACACACAACAATGCAGCAGTCACTTTATGGAGCATGCCTTGTACCTCAATTAATTGCATACATCATCCCAATGGCCTCACTTATATATTACCAACATGAGGCAAGGGAAAAATACACACTTGCAAACCCTAAATCATTAAGTCTCTCTCGAGTGTGTTGCCGCATTCATTGACTCCATAGCTTGAAAAACAAAGTAGCAACAGAACAAAGGACCAGATCCCAGTACTGAGTCTATTATATGTCCTTAGTATTGTTGTATTTTTGTTAGTGTTATTTACTTGTAATTCCTACTCAGCTTAGTCAGAAGCATTCCGTAGGACATCGTCTGTGAAACCATAAACCTTGTGTTTGTGCTTGGCTAGAGTTATTCAAAGTGTTATGCTTTGTAATAGAGTTATTACAAAAAGGCTTGCAATAGAGTTATTGCAAGTAGGTGACAGATTAAGAGGTTGATTCCTATATTACAATAGATTGTAATTATCTTTAAGTTTGCTCGGTTAGTGAAGTTGAAATCCTACGAGTGTAGGTCGTGGTTTTTAATCCCGTGAGCCGGGAGTTTTTCACGTTAAACACTGTTGTATCATTTACTTACTGCTGTGTGTGTTTTGTAGGAATTGATAGAGAACCAGGTTCTCTATACAGTTTGGTGGACTCAAAGTTTACGTAGTAAACAACATGCTATTGCCATCTTATGTAAAATCTCATGGTTTTAAAGTGCTTATACCTCTGGAAAATTAACATAAAGAAAAAAGAAAATTAGCATACCAGCCTTGATGGATGTATGCCCTGATGTCAACTAATAGATAAAGGCAGTCATTTGAAGAAGACAATATAATCTGCTCTAACAACTTATTTTGGGTAAAGGAGAAATATTGCACTAGTATAATTATCAGGAAGTTGAATGCACAAGGCCACAATCATCCAAGCATTTGATCTTGTTTATCTTGGACATTCAGAGAGTTTAAATTGATTAAATATTTTATACTCTGTCTACTTTACTTGCCGTTCCAAGCAAGTTATATGTGTAAAAACTAGAATACTGCCATAGTGATAGGCTTGTATTGACTAACGAAATAAAATACTTAGTCCTATATAATGTTAGCCGAAACAGAAATGGGCAGCTGCTGTCATTGCTTTTGTCTTAAAACAATTGAATCGGCTGACAAGTCAAAAAACAGATAATTTTATAATCAATTTTCGGCCACCTTTGCCGGAAACCAAAAATCTTATTATTATTTGCTTTTGTCAACTTTGAACAAATGGAAGGTTGGAAGTTTCTGAAAATTTATATATATGGAAGCTTAAAGCAAAACCATGTCAACTCTCAGCTGACAAAGAATATTGGAGTGGAAAATGGGAGAAGAAAACAAGGTAACTCTTCATGGAATGTGGCTTAGCCCTTATGTGAAGAGAGTAGAACTAGCCCTTAAAGTAAAAGGCATACCTTTTGAGTATGTAGAAGAAGATCTAAGCAACAAAAGTTCATTGCTCCTCAAATACAATCCAGTTTATAAGAAAGTCCCTGTTCTTGTTCACAATGAAAAACCAGTAACCGAGTCCCTTGTCATTCTTGAATACATCGATGAAACATGGAAGAATGGACCTCGATTCTTGCCAAAGGACCCTTATGAAAGATCCCAAGTTCGATTCTGGGCTGCTTATATCCAACATGTAAGATCAGAACATCCATTTTTATTTTATGCATCAACCCATTTTCATGTAGCATAAGAATCTGACTATTAAATAATCCGCCTGTTTGCAGGTGATGGAGTGCATGCTCAAGATATTCACAGCAGAAGAAGCCTGTGAGGAATTCTATCAGAAACTAGGCGTTCTTGAAGATGGAATGAAGAATATGTTTCCAGGGGGCAGTCCTGTGAAAGGCAGGAACATAGGGCTCCTAGATATCTTGATCGTCGTTGCATTTGGTGCGTATAAAGCACAGGAGGAAGTGTTCGGAGTGAAGTTTTTGGACCCAGAGAACACTCCCCTAATAACCACATGGCTCAAAAGCCTACTTGAACTGCCCCTGGTTAAAGAAAGTGTTCCCCCTCATGACAAGGTGGTTTCATTTCTTCGATTTTTTAAAGAAAGCAGCTCTAATGCTCAGGCTTAGTGAGCTTTAAATGTGTTCTGTTTTCGTCCTTATGCTCCTACTGTATTTGTACTGGTGCTGGTCTGCTTTGTAATAAGGCTTAATGGTCATAAGAATTCAATATGCTGCTATCATTTGGTTGAAATATAGAGTACATTGCTGCAAAGCACTTCTGCTGCCTGATTTTTCCTCCTATGAAGCTTGCATCAAGATTATTTACCTCATCAAAGAACACACATTGACAGACTAATCAAACAGCAATAATAATTTTAAAAAAAAGTTGGATAGCATTTGCACATAATAACTGAAACTATCCTTCAAACGGAGGAGATACAGTGTTCTATTGATGGGAGGATGATGATATATGAAAATTCAATGTTTTCTCCTAATCGGGCGAGCAAGTTGATGTGCGCCATGGCTTCAAGATCCTTAAATTAGACTAAACAAGTTGATCGTTCACTTTAATTAAACAGATCCATCAAACAAGAACAACAGAAGTGGTGAGCTATATTTTGTATTTGTACAAGCTCTCTCTTGGATAGCTCCACGCCTCCACACCCGATCACTGTATTCCCTATATTCAAATGCATCCAGCCTAGCTACAGCTCTTTGGAATCCAAACTACAACCACTAGTGCATACATCTACTTGATTTTGACACACTTTTAATCCAAAAGGCATAAATTTAGGCTGCAATACAGCAATAACAACAACAAACCAAGTATTATCTCACACCGTGGAGTCTGGAAAGGACGGTGTGCACGCAGACCGTACCCCTACCTTGTGAGGATAGAGAAGCAAAATTTAGGCTGCAGTGTAACAAAAAATCTTAGACTATATGGAATGACATAATGACAGTAAAAAACTCATTTTGACACAGAAAAAACCAAGTAAAGCAAAAAGAGCTTAAAGCGCATCTACTAATAACTTGAATGTCAAAATTGTTTCAGTACTTAGAATGAGGAAGTTCCTCTAATTCATTCAGCTCAACTCTGAGCTGCCAGCTTCTCTTTGGCTTTTTGGATCTTCAAAACCTTCTTTACAATTTTCCGCTCTTGCACCAAGAAAGCCCTAATAATCCTGAAAAATCAGCATGAATCCAAATATGACTCAGATGAACATGAATTGGAAAAATATACATGGCCAAGACAAACAAATATGAAAAGAGCAAACCTCTCTCCCACTGCTCCCCCGGACGATACTCCACCATAGGCACGGTTCACAGTCCTCCTGTTCCTAGATAATCTGGATCTCTTGTACTCAGCTGGTCTCAAGTGAGGGATCTGCAGGGACAGAAAGATCTCGGATAGTAAATTGGTCTAAAATGCTTACATAAATTGTCAACAACACACTGAGGCTAAGTATGAATCCAAAGTAGACTTCTTTGTTCATTCTTGGAGTTCGATATTTTTCCTATTTCAAGATCTTCCATGCTATGTGCTAATATAGCTTCCTACTCTCATTAGTTGTATCATGGTTTTTTGTATTGTTAGAACATTGTTATTTGTCCAAACTATTCGTGTCCAAAATTTGATAAATATTTTCAATGCCTTTCGAATAAGTAACAGGTAACTTTATCGTTTTTGCTAATTCTTTCCTTCCAAAAGTAAGCTTCACCTTTATCAATGCATAATGTGACAACTATTAAATTTGACCATTATATTTACATTTTAGTAGCCATCAACTTCTGAATTCGTATAAGGTTAAAGTGTCCACCTCGCTTTTTGTTCATGTAAGATATATATTCTTTGTGTCTTCGTGTCGAATTTTTTATTTTTCATTCTCTTTTAGTCACATCACATAGTTAATAAGTGTCTTTAGAATAATGATGATCTATGTTGCTTGAACTCTTCAAAAATATTGACATACCCGTGTTAGATGCACTACCTTTAGAAAATTCGACACGCACCAAGGGACATTTTGTAAAGTCCGAACAACATAATTGATGATGACAATGTATTCATAGTACAGACATGTGTATCAAGAGTTCCCAGCTAGGTAAATTTTTATTGTATAGAAATTGTTATGAGCCCAGATGCTGAGGTGGAAAATGAGCAAGCTGAGATGGATATTGAGACGGATGCCAACGTGGAAGGACAAAGAGAAACTTTGAGAAGAAGTTTACGGGTGAGGAAAACGCCAAAGAAGCTACCAGATTTTGTTGTGCGTATTGGCTGATCACGTGAAGGGCTCGGCAGGTTGTTAGGATAGTTTAAATATGCAGAAATCAAAAGGAAATAGTAGGCAATGACTATTTCCTCTTTTTATCGTTTGGAATTGGTGAGTGATCCACCAAGGCGTCTGATGTGCCACCATCAGCCATATTGGATTTGTTGGATTCATTTTCCGAGGTGTTTCAGAAACCTCACAGTTTACCGCCAACTCGACCACAGGATCATGCAATCCATTTAGTGCCAGGATCGGAACCGGTGAATGTCAGGCCTTATCGTAATCCATATTTTCCGAAGAATGTCATGGAACAACTAGTGAGTGAAATGCTAAAGGGAGGAGTCATCCGGCGGAGTATCAACCCCATTTCGTCCCCGGTTCTCTTAGTGCGCAAGAAGGATGGTACATGGCGCTTTTGTGTGGACTATCGCGCCATGAACGCCATTACTGTTCGTGACAGGTTTCCCATTCCCACCATTGATGAACTATTTGATGAATTACATGGTGCACAATTTCTTTCCAAACTGGACCTACTGTCCGGCTACCACCAGATACGGGTTAGACCAGAGGATGTTGAGAAGACAACATTTTGCACTCATGAGGGTCACTATGAATTTTTGGCCATGCCATTTGGGTTGACGAGCGCGCCCTCCACATTCCAAGTTATTATGAACTCGGTTTTTCGGGCCTATCTACGCTAGTTTGTCTTGTTTTTTTCCGATGATATACTCGTGTATAGTCCCGATTGGACTGCTCGTTTGGAGCATCTTCGGTTGGTCTTACAACTTTTGCATGAACACAAACTAGTGGCCAAACGGTCAAAGTGTGTGTTCTGCCAGCAGTCCATTGATTATTTGGGTCATGTGATCTAGAATGTTGGGTTGTCCGTTGATCCGGTGAAAATCACGACAATTGAGAAATGGCCACGACCCCGTTCAGTAAAGGAAGTGCGTAGTTTCTTGGGTCTTGCAGGGTACTATAGACGGTTCATCCATCATTGTGCTTCTATTGCGGCAACCGTTGACTGATTTACTGCGCAAGGATGCTTATCAATGGACCCCGTCACAACAGACTGCTTTTGACACGGTGAAGTGTTGTCTCACTATAGACGGTTCATCCATCATTGTGCTTCTATTGCAGCGCCGTTGACTGATTTACTGCGCAAGGATGCTTATCAATGGACCCCGTCACAACAGACTGCTTTTGACACGTTGAAGTGTTGTCTCAGTTCCACCCCTGTGTTGTCTCTCCCGGATTTCACCAAACCTTTTCAGTCGGAAACAGATGCATCCGGGGTTGGCACATGAGCTATTCTTTCGCAGGGAGGACACCCTGTGGCCTTCTTTAGCCAAAAGTTGAGCAACCGTATGCAACAAGCCTCAACTTATCATTGGGAAATGTTTGCCATAATTCAGGCAGTTTGTAAGTGGCGGAAAAAATGGCTTGGTCGTCGCTTTACCATACTCACAGACCAGCAAGCTCTAAGGAACCTCACCAACCAAACTATTCAAACACCTGAACAACAAAAATGGCTTGGTAAATTGGTTGTATACCGTCCGGGAAAGAACAATGGTGCAACAGATGCCTTGTCCCGTATCCCGGAGTCTGTGTACATGGCCATTACGGGGTGTGTTCCTACGTTTGTCTCTGAATTGCGCCTGCTTAACTCTGCACATCCTGAACTAGTGGCACTTCAACAAACCCTTGCTCGTGATCCAGCCTTTTGTTGCCTAATTATACTTTCAGTGAAGGGTTACACTTTTTTAAGGGTCGATTGGTTATTCCATCAGATTCTTCCCTCTGCCTACAATTACTACTGGAATTGCATGCTTCTAGTATTGACGGCCACGCTGGAATAGCACGCACGTATCATCGTCTTGCTTTTAATTTTTATTAGAAACACATAAAAAGGGATGTGAAGGTGTTTGTGTCTGCTTGCCAGATCTCCCAGCAAATGAAGGACCTCAACCATCACCCCGCTGGATTACTCCAACCCTTACCCATTCGGAATTTGTATTTGAGGATATCGCGATGGATTTTATTACATGCCTTCCTAGTTCAAAGGGAAAAGCCACAATCTTGACTGTGGTGGATCGTTTGACCAAGTATGGCCATTTTATCCCCTTGCCGTCCTCTTTTCCTGTTGAATCAGTAGCTGCGACCTTTGTGGGAAAAGTTACACAGTTACATGGACACCATCATACCATTGTTACTGATAGGGATCCACGATCCATTCATGCTTTTTGGCAAGAGATACACCATTTACAAGGGACTACTTTGGCTATGAGTACAACCTACCATCCACAAACCGATGGTGTCACGACCCGATTTCCCTCCGAAGGTGTCGTGACGGCACCTAGTCCCTACGACTAGGTAAGCCTACTATAAATAAAACACAAGAAATAAAGGGGATAAGGGCACTGATATGAATAACATACTGGCCGCTCGGATCATACAAAATATAACTCTCCAAGACCCGGAATGTCACAGACAGTCACAAGCTACTAACACTATTGTAGCTCTAACAAAAACTAGAAAGTACATAAGCAAAATCTCTATAAGATAGAATGGAAGAGGACTCGGAGGATTCTGCGGACGCCGCAGAAATACCTTGCAGTCTCCTAAAATCAGCAGCAACGACTAACCACGAGGCTGATAGCTCGTACCTGGATCTGCACACGAAAACATGTGCAGGAAAGGGGCATGAGTACACAATATTTGGTACCCAGTAAGTGCCAAGCCTAACCTCATTCAAGTAGTGACGAGGTTAGGTTAAGGCTCTACTGGATTTATAAATAAGTAAATTTTAAAACAACACAAAATATAGGTAATGTCTACAATAAGCAGTTTAAGAAAACAATATAAGTTTTACAGTAAAGAGAGTCCTCGGCTCAACACAATGTATCACAAAGTAGAATCTCCCGGGATGCCGTCCCGTAGTTCCAAATGATTATGCAGTACATGTGGATCTCCCGAAATACGTCCGTAATCCCAAAATAAATACACAGTACAGGGGGATCTCCCGGAATACGTCCATAGTCCCAAAATAAATATGCAGTACAGGGGGATCTCCCGGAATACGTCCGTAGTCCCAAAATAAATATGCAGTACAAGGGGATCTCCCGGAATACGTCCGTAGTCCCAATTTAAATATGTTATGCAGGATGAATGACAAGCATAACATCGAATTTACACAGGTTATATTGATAAGGAAAATAAGGGCTTAACTAAGCATGGCGCACAGAAGATCAAGTAGCAATTAAACACGTAAGCATGCTTTCCTAATCTAAGCTAAACAATATTTCACATTAGAGCAAGTTCATAGAAGAGAAACAATTCATGTTTTAGGATGGGAAAAATGAGCTTTTTGCAATAACGGCCCGTGTACGTACTCTTCACCTCACGTACATGGCGCCCACACAACAATTAGTATCAAATATCCTAAGGGGAAAGTCCCCAACACAAGGTTAGGCAGGCACTTACCTAGACTATTCAAATCAACCCGGAATCACGTTCTTGCCACGAGTAGCAAACTCCGAATGACCCGAATCTATTCAAATAAGTTACATAATGTGAGTATCACTACAAGCAGCTAGTTTAGCAAATAAATTCGACGCTAAAGCGCGAAATTAGGGAAATTCTCAAAAAAGGTCTCCCGGGCCCACGACTCGGAATAGGGTGAAAGTCACAAATTCCGAACACCCATTCACTCACGAGTACACTCAACCAAAAATCACCAAAATCCGACGTCAAAATATCACTCAAAACTCGGATTCTCAAATGGGGGACCTTCCTCTCATTTTCAAACATTTTCCCACAATTTCCTTAATTATATTGAAGGACTCACTATAGATTGATGAAATACAAAGGAAATAGGATTAGGAATCGTTACCTACAGATCTCCTCTTCAAATTCCACCCAAAATCGCCTACTCCCGAGCCACAAATCGATTTTTGAAGTTATGAAATCAAACCCTCGATTTCTCCTATTTCTGCCCAGCGCTGCTCGCACCTGCGCTTCCAGGACCGCACCTGTGGTCCCGCTTCTGTGGCCTGGGATTCGCATCTGCGGAAATCACTAATCTCCTCAAGCTCCGCATCTGCGGCACTTTCTTCGCAGATGCGGCTCCGCTCTTGCGGTCCATGAGGCGCACCTGCGACCACTGGCCCCTAAGCCTAAAACTGCACCTGCAACCACTGACCCCTAAGCCTAAAACCGCACCTGCGACTCCTCCCCTCGCTTCTGCGGAACCGCACCTGCGGTCCCACATCCGCAGGCGCGAAAATGACAGGTTCAGCAACACCAGCAATAGCCTAAGTCTAAAATTCTTCCCGTCGAGCATCCGAAACACACCCGAGGCCCTCAGGACCTCAACCAAAACCACCAACAAGTCCCATAACCTCATTCAAACTTAGTCGGGCCTTCAAATCACATAACATAACACCAAAAACAAGGATTACACACGGATTCAAGCCTAAGGACTTGCCATTCTTTCCAAATCTAAAAACGACGCCGAACCACGTCAAAACTAGTCCGAATGACCTCAAATTTGACACACATGTGAAAAATGACACCACAACCTACAGCCACTCCCGGAATTCCATTTCGAGTCCGATATCAAAATTTCACCTATCGACCGAAATCACCGAAAATCTAACTTTCGTCAGTTCAAGCCTAAATCTACTACAGACCTCGATAACATATTTCGGACGCGCTCCGTACCCCAAAATCACTCAACGGAGCTATCAGAGTCGACGAAATTCTATTTCTGGATCGTCTTCACACAGTTCCGACTACTGTCCTATTTCTAAGGCTTAAACTCATAACTAGGGACTAAGTGTCCCAAAGATCTCCGAATTTCATAGCTAATCACTCCGGAAAATCCCAATAGCAGAAACAAACGTGGGGAAATCAGTTATTAGGGGATCGGGGCTCTAACTCTCAAAATGACCAGCCGAGTCGTTACATTCTCCCCCTCTTAAAACAATTGTTCATCCTCGAACGAGTATAAAGACATACCTGAAGCTATGAAAAGATGAGGGTACTGGCTGCACATATCCTGCTCGGTCTCCTAAGTTGCCTCCTCGACCGGCTGACCCCTCCACTGGACTTTTACTGATGCAATGCTCTGGGACCTGAGCTTTGTGACCTGCCTATTCAAGATTGTTGTTGGCTCCTCAACATAGGATAGATCCTTGTCCAACTGGACTGAGTTGAAATCCAATACATGATCCGGATCACCGTGATACTTCCGGAGTATAGACACGTGGAATACCAGATGAACTCCGGTTAGGATGGGAGGCAAGTCAAGCTCATAAGCAACCTCCCCAACACGCCGCAATGTCTCAAATGGGCCAATGAACCTCAGACTCAGCTTGCCCTTCTTCCTGAACCTCATGACGCCCTTCATAGGCGATACCCGAAGCAAAACTCGATCACCAGTCATAAATTCCACATCTCGAACCTTCCGGTCCGCATAACTCTTCTGTATGGATTGGGCTGTGCGAAGTCTCTCCTGAATCACCTTCGCCTTGTCCAGGGCATCCTGGACTAAATCTGTACCCAACAATCGAGCCTCGCCTGGCTCAAACCAACCCACTGGGGACCTGCACCCCCTACCGTACAAAGCCTCATACGGTGCCATCTGAATGTTGGACTGGTAACTGTTGTTGTAGGAAAACTCTGCGAGTGGCAAGAACTGATCCCATGACCCTCCGAGCTCCATCACACAGGCACGAAGCATATCCTCAAGAATCTGAATTGTGCGCTCAGACTGCCCGTCCGTCTGAGGGTGAAAGGCTGTGCTCAGCTCCACCCCGGTGCCCAACTCTTGCTGTACGGCTCTACAGAACCGTGATGTGAACTGTTTACCTCTGTCTGAGATGATGGATACTAGAATACCGTGAAGTCGGACGATCTCTCTAATATAGATCTCAGCCAACCTCTCTGAAGAATAAGTGGTCAGCACCAGAATGGAATGAGCTGACTTGGTCAGCCGATCCATGATCACCCAAATAGCATCGAACTTTCTCAAAGTACGTGAAAGTCCAACTACAAAGTCCACGGTGATCCGCTCTCACTTCCACTCTAGAAGCTCAATCTGCTGAAGTAATCCTCCTGGTCTATGATGTTCACATTTAACTTGCTGGCAGTTGAGACACTTGGCCACAAATCCCACGATGTCCTTTTTCATACTCCTTCACCAATAGTGTTGTCTCAGGTCCTGGTACATTTTTGCGGCACCCGGATGGATGGAGTACCGCTAGCTATGGGCCTCCTCCAGAATAAATTCTCAGAGCCCATCTACATTGGGCACATAGATCCGCCCCTGCATCCTCATCACGCCATCGCCATCTATAGTCACATCTCTGGCATCACCCCGTCGGACCCTGTCCTGAAGAACCAGAAGGTAGGGTTCATCATACTGACGCTCTCTGATGTGGTCATAAAGGGAAGACCGAGCAACCACACAAGCTAATACCCGGCTAGGCTCTGAAATATCCAGTCTCACGAACTGGATGGCTAAGGACTGAACATCCAAGGCTAAAGGCCTCTCAGCTGCTGGAAGATATGCCAAGCTACCCAAACTCTCCGCCCGGTGACTCAAGGTGTCGGCCACTACATTGGCCTTCCTCGGGTGGTATAATATAGTGATATCATAGTCCTTCAGTAGCTCTAACCACCTCCGCTGACATAGGTTAAGGTCCTTCTGCCTGAACAAGTGCTGCAAACTCCGGTGATCAGTGTAAATCTCACAGGGGACGCCGTACAAACAATGATGCCAGATCTTCAAGGCGTGAACAATAACTGCTAACTCGAGGTCATGAACCGGATAATTCTTCTCATGCACCTTCAACTTCCTGGACGCGTAGGCAATCACCCTACCGTCCTGCATCAATACTGCTCCAAGGACAATCCTCGAGGCATCACAATAGATAGTGTAGGACCCCGAACCTGTAGGCAACACTAATACGGGGGCCGTAGTCAAAGTTGTCTTGAGCTTCTGAAAGCTCTCCTCACACTCCTCGGTCCACATGAACTGAGCACCCTTCTGGGTCAGTCTGGTCATAGGTACTGCAATAGATGAAAATCCCTCTACAAAGCGACGGTAGTACCCTGCCAAACCAAGGAAACTGCGGATCTCCGTAGCTCATGACGGTCTAGGCCAACTCTGCACCGCCTCCACCTTCTTCAAATCTAGTTTGATCCCACTGTTTAACCAAAGAATTGGATTCTTTGCCCAAAGCTATTTCAAGAAAAACACGGGTTTCTGATAACCAAAGAATAAGATTATAATTGTAGGCAAACTTATAAATGGAAAGCAGTAAGATGCACAAAAAGTAAGTATATTACCATAGTGTTCGAATGTTTTTTTCTCTCCCTTTACAGGTTATATTTTCTCCTTTATATAGGGAATTTCCTAACACAACGTCTACCTTTTTTGGTGATTAAGCATTAAGGACTATTAATGACTCTAATGTAACGTTACAATGAATCAACCGTAATTGTTGAGTGAATGTTGTGTAACGTATGGATCTCTAATTTGAAGATCTCTCAAATCTGCCCTTTATTCTATCCAAATACACTTTTGACCGTGTCTCTTCATCTTCTTAATCAGGTTGAGACTTCCGTAGCTAATTAACCCATGGATGTGACTTGTCGTGCCTCTTTGCCTCGTACCTCTTCTTAGAGTCCCGTCCAGCTGTCATGTCTTCATTGCTCCACGTAGACTACTGATTCATCAAGATTTATTACACGTGTGAAGCTCTTCTTTTACCAATACACCCATCCCAAGAAACTATGTGACCCAAGAATGCCACTGAATCAAGCCAGAAATCACACTTAGAGAATTATGCATACAATCTCTTCTCCCTCAAAGTCTAAAGCACGGTCCTCAAGTGTTGCTCATGATCTTCCCGTGATCGGGAATATACCAGGATGTCGTCAATAAACACAATGACAAAGGAATCAAGATAAGGCCAGAACATACTGTGCATCAAATGCATAAAAGTTGTTGGGGCATTGGTCAGCCCAAATGACATGACAAGGAACTCATAGTGACCATATCTGGTCCTGAAGGCAGTCTTCGATGTCCGGCTCCCGAATATCCAAATGATGATAGCCAGAACGTAAGTAAATCTTGGAAAATACCCTAGAACCCTGTAACTAGTCAAATAAATCATTGATGCGAGGCAAGGGATACCTGTTCTTCACTGTAACCTTGTTCAGTTGCCGATAATCAATACACATACGCATAGAACCATCATTTTTCTTCACAAATAATACCGGAGCACCCAAGGTGATACACTGGTCCTGATGAAACCCTTATCCAGCAACTCCTGCAACTGCTCCTTCAACTCCATCAACTCAGGAGGAGCCATACGGTAAGGAGGAATAGAAATAGGCTGAGTGCCCGGCAACAAATCAATGCCGAAATCAATGTCTCTATCGGGCGACATACCCGGAAGATCAGCTGGAAATACATCAGGGAAGTCCCTCACTATTGGGACTGACTCAAATGGAGGGGTATCAACACTAAAATCTCTCACATAGGCCAAATACGCGTCACACCCCTTTTCAACCATCTGCTGAGCCTTAAGAAATGAAATGACCCTGCAGGGAGTATACTCTAAGGTACCTCTCCACTCTAATCTCGAAAACCTGCCATACCAGATCACGGTCTTAGCGTGACAATCAAGAATAGCATAATGGGGCGACCAATCCATGCCCAAGATAACATCGAAATCTACCATGTTGAGTAATAACAAATCAGCCCCGATCTCAAAACCACTAAGAGTAATCAAACACGACCAATATACGCGGTCTACAACTAGAGAGTCTCCCACAATAGTAGATACATAAACAGCGGAACTCAAAGAATCCCGAGATATCCCCAAATATGGAGCAAAGTAAGAGGACACATATGAATACATAGATCTTAGGTCAAATAATACTGATGCATCCCTTTGGCAAACAGGGACAACACCTGTGATGACTAAATATGAAGCAACATCATCAGAACGGGCTGGAAGGCCATAGTACCTGACCTGGCCTGCCCCTCTAGGGCGACCTCTACCTCCCCGACCTACACCTCGAGCTGGCTGAGGAGGTGGGGTGGAAACTGGGGCTGGAAGAATAGCCGGAGGACCCGGTGGAGCACGTGGAGGATGATAAGACTATGGAGGCGCACCCCTCCTGGCTCTGGGGAAATCTCTAATCATGTGACGAGTGTCACCATATTCAAAACAACCCCTCGGAGGATGCTGCGGCTGAGGCTGAATAGGAGCTGGCCTACTGGGCTGGCCGGTAATAACACCTCGAACTGGAGGCATACTGGATACTGGCGGTGCATAATAAGGCTCCTGAGGTCTAGGAGGAGCTGGAATACCGCTGGCTGCTGGAAGGGCTGAATGAACAGGGCGACTCATAAAACCTCTACCATAGCGTGCTGCTGGTGTACGAGCTCCTAAAAAGTTTCCAGTCTCTCGAGACCTCTTGGCCTCTCTCTCCTCTCGGTCCCGGGCAAACATGCCCTCTACCCTCCTGGCAATACTCACTGCCTGGTGATAAGTGATATTCATCTCCAACTCTCTGGCCATGCTGGTCCGAATACTGGGGTGGAGTCCCTCAATGAAGCGGCGAACCCCCTCTCTGACTGTGGCAACCAAAGCTGGTGCATGCCGATCTAACTCATTGAAACAGACTGCATACTCTGACACAGTCATAGTACCCTGGCGCAACTGCTCGAACTCCACGCGCCAAGTATCCCTGAGGCTTTGAGGGACATACTCTCGCAAAAACATCCCTGAAAACTGAGTCCAAGTGAGTGAGGCTGCCTCGTCCAGACTACTCAGCTCATAGGCACGCCACCACTGATATGTCGCTCCCCTCAGCTGGAAAGCGATGAAAAAAACTCCACTAGTCTCTACAATGACTCATAGTGCGGAGAATACAATGGCACTCCTCAAGAAAACCCAGAGCATCCTATGAAGCTAGTCCGCTAAAAGTAGGTGGGTGGTACTTCTTGTACCTCTCAAGTCTGAGCTGCTCTGCCTTAGAAGCAACTACCCTGCTCTCATGTTGTACCGGAGCCACTAGGGGCATAGGAATATACTCCGGGGCCTGATCAACTTGGCCCCTCTGCTCAGGAATGCGTGCTATGGGAGTCTGTGCCCCTCCCCCGACGTGAGATGCAGCGGGAGCTATCAGAAGTAGTCCAGCCTGAGCTAGAGTGCTGAACATGCTCATGAACTGAGCTAAAGTCCCCTGTAAGGCTGGAGCAGCAACAGGAACCTCTGGTGCCGGCCCTCCAGCTGGAGCTGCTGGGGCCCCTTTGCCGCAGCTCTCGTAGGTGATCGGGCTGCACCGCATGGCCGTCCTCTACCCCGACCCCGACCTCTGTCGGGGGGCTCGGGTGCCTAATTATAGGTCCTCCCAGTACGGGTCCGCACCATCTGTCGGATAGAATAGAATAGAATTTTAGAATTTTTTATGTCAATAACTCGCACAACAAGGAAATAAAAGAAATATGATTGTTCTTAACAGTTACATATCCTCCCGAAGATAGATACAGACGTCTCTGTACCGATCTGTGAGACCCTAATAAACCGGCTTGTGACTTATGACTCCTATGAACCTAGACGCTCTGATACCAACTTGTCACGACCCGATTTCCCTCCGAAGGTGTCGTGACGGCACCTAGTCCCTACGACTAGGTAAGCCTACTATAAATAAAACACAAGAAATAAAGGGGATAAAGGCACTAATATAAATAACATACTGGTCGCTCGGCTCATACAAAACATAACTCCCCAAGACCCGGAATGTCACAGACAGTCACAAGCTACTAACACTACTGTAGCTCTAACAAAAATTGGAAAGTACATAAGCAAAATCTCTATAAGATAGAATAGAAGGGGACTCAGAGGATTCTGCGGATGCTGCAGAAATACCTTGTAGTCTCCTAGAATCAACAACAACGACTAACCACGAGGCTGATAGCTCGTACCTGGATCTGCACACGAAAACATGTGCAGGAAAAGGGCATGAGTACACCACATCTGGTACCCAGTAAGTGACAAGCCTAACCCCAGTCAAGTAGTGATGAGGTCAGGTTAAGGCTCTACTGGATTTATAAATAAGTAAATTTTAAAACAACACAAAAGATAGGTAATGTCTAAAATAAGCAGTTTAAGAAAACAATATAAGTTTTACAGTAAAAAGAGTCCTCGGCTCAACACAATGTATCACAAAGTGGGATCTCCCGGGATGCCGTCCCGTAGTTCCAAATGATTATGCAGTACACGGGGATCTCACGGAATACGTCCGTAGTCCCAAAATAAATATACAGTACAGGGGGATCTCCCGGAATACGTCCGTAGTCCCAAAATAAATATGCATTACAGGGGGGATCTCCCGGAATACGTCCGTAGTCCCAATTAAAATATGTTATGCAGGATGAATGACAAGCATAACATCGAATTTACACATGTTATATTGATAAGAAAAATAAGGGCTTAACTAAGCATGGAGCACAAAAGATCAAGTAGGAAATTAACACGTAAGCATGTTTTCCTAATCTAAGCTAAACAATATTTCACCTTAGAGCAAGTTCATGGAAGAGAAACAATTCATGTTTTAGGAAGGGAAAAATGAGCTTTTTGCAATAACGACCCGTGTACGTACTCGTCACTTCACTTACACGGCACCCACACAATAATTAGTATCAAATATCCTAAGGGGGAAGTCCCCAACACAAGGTTAGACAAGCCACTTACCTCGACTGCTCAAATCAACCCCAAATTACGTTCTTTCCACGAGTACCAAACTCCGAATGGCCCGAATCTATTCAAATAAGTTACATAATGTGGGTATCACTACAAGCAGCTAGTTTAGCAAATAAATTCGAAGCTAAAGTGCGAAATTAGGGAAATTCCCAAAAAAGGTCTCCCGGGCCCACGACCCGGAATCGGGTAAAAGTCACAAATTCCGAACACCCATTCACTCACGAGTACACTCAACCAAAAATCACCAAATTCCGACGTCAAAATCTCACTCAAAACTCGGTTCCTCAAATGGGGAACCTTCCTCTCATTTCCAAACATTTCCCCACAATTTCCTTAATTAGATTGAAGGACTCACTATAGATTGATGAAATACAAACGAAATAGGATTAGAAATTGTTACCTACAGATCTCCTCTTCAAAATCCACCCAAAATTGCCTATTCCCGAGCCCCAAATCAATTTTTGAAGTTATGAAATCAAACCCTCGATTTCTCCTATTGCTTCCCAGCGCTGCTCGCACCTGCGGTTCCAGGACCGCACCTGCAGTCCCGCTTCTGTGGCCTGGGATCCACATCTGCGAAAATCACTAATCTCCTCAAGCTCCGCATGTGTGGCACTTTCTTCGCAGATGCGGCTCCGCTCTTGCGGTCCATGAGGCGCACCTGGGACCACTGACCCCTAAGCCTAAAACCGCACCTGCGACTCCTTCCCTCGCTTGTGCGGAACCGCACCTGCGGTCCCACATCCGCAGGTGCGAAAATGACAGGTTCGGCATCACCAGCAATAGCCTAAGTCCAAAATTCTTCCCGTTGAGCATCCGAAACACACCCGAGGCCCCCGGGACCTTAACCAAAACCACCAACAAGTCCCATAACCTCATTCGAACTTAGTCGGGCCTTCAAATCACATCACATAACACCAAAAACAAGGATTAGACACGGATTTAAGCCTAAGGACTTAACATTCTTTCCAAATATACAAACGATGCTGAACCATGTCAAAGCTGGTCCGAATGACCTCAAATTTGACACACAGGTGACAAATGACACCACGAACCTACAGTCACTCCCGGAATTTCATTCCGAGTCTGACATCAAAATTTCACCTATCGGCCGAAATCGCTGAAAATCTAACTTTCGTCAATTCAAGCCTAAATCTACTACAGACCTCAAAAACACATTTCGGACGTGCTCCTAACCCCAAAATCACTGAACAGAGCTAACGGGGTCGACAGAATTCCATTCCGGGCTCGTCTTCACACAGTTCCAACTACTGTCCGATTTCTAAGGCTTAAACTCATAATTAGGGACTAAGTGTCCCAAAGCTCTCTGAATTTCATAGCTAATCACTCCGACAAGTCCCAATAGCAGAAACAAATGTGGGGAAAGAAGTTATTAGGGGATCAGAGCTCTAACTCTCAGAACGATCGGCTGAGTCGTTACAGATGGACAATCTGAGGCTTTGAACAAATGCATTGAGCAGTACTTGTGTTGTTTTGTTGCAGACACGCCTAAGGATTGGGTAGCTATGCTTCCGTGGGCCGAGTTTTGGTATAATACATCCTTGCAAACTTCTGCTGGCATGACTCCGTTTGAGGCTCTTTATGGCAGGAAGCCTCCTGCTATAACTCGTTATGTTGTGGGTGATAGCTCAAGTGACCTGGTGGAAATTTTTTTACTGCAAAGGGATGAGGTGCTGGATTTGTTGAAATCGAATTTAGTCAAGGCTCAGAAGCGTATGAAAAACCAGGCTGACAAACGCCGCTGAGAGACCACTTTCCAGGTTGGGGATTGGGTCTATGTCAAGCTCAAACCTTATCGCCAACATTCAGTCCGTAGACAGCCTCACCACAAATTGGGACGCAGGTTTTTTGGTCCTTACAAGCTGCTTAAAAAGGTTGGGAATGTTGCTTAATTCATCATGTCTTCCACATTTCGATGCTCAAAGGGTGTACCAGGCAGCCGATTAACCAGATCACACCCCTGCAGTTAACTGAATTTTCTCACGAATTGGCCCAACCAACTTTGAACCTTGAGGACAAGGTTCTCATTTCAGGTGGGGGTAATGTTATGAGCCCAGATGTTGAGGTGGAAATTGAGCAAGCTGACATGGATATTGAGACGGATGCCTACGTGGAAGGACAAAGCGAAACTTTGAGAAGAAGTTTACGGGTGAGGAAAACGCCAAAGAAGCTAACAGATTTTGTTGTGCGTATTGGCTGATCACGTGAAGGGCTCGGCAGGTTCTTAGGATAGTTTAAATATGCAGAAATCAGAAGGAAATAGTAGGCAATGAGTAGACTCTTTCTGAATTCTCACCTCTCCAATTCTTCTACGTTTCTCATCCCCTTCTTATCCTAAGTGTTTCCGGTTGTTTACCTTTCTTTTTCAGTTATTAATTCCCATTGTAGTCGTTCTAATTTTACTCTATCAATATAGTTCAGTGTGCTTTGAATCCTTACTGTTTCAGAAATCAACACTTCCCACCAATTCTTTCTACATTTCTTTTATGTGGGAGTAAATTTCGAAGAATAGTGCAAGTATATAACATAGTGTAAGTATTACTTCAGTGTGAATATAGTGTGTATGTGTAGCTAAAAGCACTCATTAGCTGTGTGATGTGATTAAAGATACTGAAAATCCAAATTTCGACTCAAAAAACAAATCTATTCGTAAGGAATACAATGGATATCTGACATGCACGAAAAGTGACCTCGGACATTTTGGACACAACACTTTATCTTAATGCGAATACAAAAGTGACCTCGGACATTTTGGACACAACACTTTATCTTAATGCGAATACAAAAGTGACGGCTACTATAACAACAATATAATGGTCAGCTTTAGTAGATATCACCTTTTGTATTGCAAAATGTGAAGCTCGTTTCTGAAGGAAAAGAACTACTAGCAGGAAAGGATGAAGTTAACCGCTTATTTTGTCAAATGGAATTGAAGCCATTTTATCAAAGTTTGGATGTTTTGTGAAACGAATATTTGGACAATAATTAGAGGTGGCAAATTGGTAAAAAAAAAAATAGTTATCCATCCGTATTATCCATTAAAAATGGGTTGGATAATGAATCATTTAAAAACGAGTCGAATATGGATAAATAATCATATTATCCACTTAGAAAATGGATCACTAATGGATTACTAATGTGTTTAACTTTATATTTGTAAAGTCTCAAATTGGAGTTCCTCAAGTTTAGAAAACGAGAAATTCTCTCCTAAGTGATCATATTTAAAAGTCATGTCCATATTATCCGCCGGATAAACCTATTTTTATCTGTCTCAAATACGGATCGAATCGTATAATTTTTTCGTTTTAACCCGCTCATATCAGCTCCGCCCCGCCCCGCTCCTCTGCCACCCCTAATCATGATACAACTACTAACTAAAGAGATATAGGAAAGCTAAAGTTTGCATTTAGCACTATCCATTTCTAGTATGGAAGATCTTGACAAAGGACAGGATATTGAACTCCAAACAAATAGATGTCTTACATGCATATAAGGAATATTTACATTCTTATAAATTATATGAAACTATATTACCCTCTTTATTCAAATTTTATTATAATTACATTTTATATACTCAATTATTATTTATGTACATTTTAAGAGAATTAATGATAATAATTAGTGTCCTAAAATCACTCTAACGTATCTTCCACTCCCCTCACGTTTTCTCTCCACATCCCACCCCTCTCCCTCACGTATCTTGCACAAGAGAGCAACAATTTCATCATTGACAACCATTAAAAAGTTTGAAGCTTTGAATCAATTTAATGCTATGAAAATTAAAGTTGGTTGAATCCGTAGAACAATACAATACTAGGATACATTTAGAAGTTCATTAACTGATGGTTTGAAGATCAGTCAACAAAAATATTTATTAGTTGTTCAAAGTTTTGTAAGTTCATTGCAATATTTTGCACAATCTAGCTAGTCACCTAAACATTCGAAGTCACATAAAAAGTTTAGCTTTTTGTTTCGTTTGTTTCCCTTTAATTCGAATTTGGGTTTTCAAAAAATATTATTTGTTTGAATCGGGTGTTGTTGCAAAGAGTTGGGATTCTCTCTTCGTCTCTCTCTATCTCTCATTTCCTAATTTCAGCAATGTAAAACAAAGGAAAAGAGAGCAGCAATTCCACCATTAAAAAGCTTTGAAGCTTTGAATTCGAATTTGGGTTCTAAAAAATCATTATTTGTTTGGATTGGGTGTTGTTGCAAACAATTGGGAATATGATTTGGAGTTTATATATCAAATTTGAGGGTGTTTTGGTAAGATTAGACTTGATTTTGGCTGAATTTCAGATTGAAACTCGAAGAAGAAGACATGATATACATTATATTTACGAAATTGTAGTAAAATTGCAAAAAATTATATTATGTTTATATATATATATATATATATATACATATATATAAATGTAATTAATTATTTATTGTATGAAAGTTGAACAATATTGTATAACAATTGTATTTAAGTGGTATGATATTGTAGTTGTATATAACTGGATAGAAACAATGTATGAAAATTGTAGATAAGTTGTATAATATATACTTAGTTATATGAAATTTATTTTTACTATATATAAATCCGAGGCAAAATATACAAAAGATATATTGTATAAATTTTTGCATAAAATTTGTATTTAAGTTGTATTTAACTGGGTAAAAATAATGTGCGAAAGTTGTAGATAAGATATAATTAGTTGTATGAAATTTATTTTTATATGTATAAATCAGATACAAAATATACGAAAAATATATTGTATAAAATTTGTATTTAAATTGTATGATATTGTAGTTGTATATAATGTATAAAAGTTATAGATAAATTGTAGATTAGTTCGTTTGAACCCAACACTTTTGACCCGGTGCATAATTTATGTGTAAAAGTTCACTTAAATTGCAAAAGAAATAGGTGAACCTTAATTTTAAAAATATACAGGATTCAATGTTAAGAACATTAAATGTTGAACACGCAGAGCTTAAATCTTAAATCTGGCTCTGCCTCTGCCCCAAATTCTCCCTTAAAAAAAAAAGAAAAAATCCTCCATTACATGTAATGCAAAATAGATTTGCTCAATATAGTTTTGATACTGAGAATCACTGGTATGATCTCTTCTCTATTCGAAGGAGAAACTTTACAATCAAACAGTTTCGTTGTTTTGGCCAGGAAAAAAGAAGAAGATAAATGTTGAATAGTTTTTTTGTTATTTTGATAACAATCGTATTTATGATTAGTTAAAGTATCAATATTCTTTCACTTTATAATACTCAAGAAGTTCATTGGCACACTTTACCCCTTTCCCCCTCTAAAATTTTCCTATATAACCAACTGCCTCCAAATTAAAGGGAGATTTCAATTCATTTAACACCAACAAAAATAAAAAAGAGTTAGAAAAAGATAATGGAAGATCTGGAGAGAAACGAGAGAGAGGAGAGAAAAAAGAAAAATTGTGTAACTAAATCCTTGATTGAAGATACAAATAATGGATTTTGGAGCTTTTTTAAATTGGATTGTATATATTTTGTAAATAAAATTTGTTTATGCCGGGTAATTAGCTAAATATGAACATTAAAGATAATAAAGTTTCAAATAGTGTATATGAATAAAAAAATCCCCGCATATAATGCATGAGGCGGAGAATCAATTAAGTGACAAATGGGCCAAATTTTCAGATCTAATTAATTAGATGACTTTGTCGATTATTTAATGGAAAATCAAGTGGGCCAAGCCCATCAGAGTAAAAATTTGACCCACTAGCCACTTAATCAAAATCTTAAGATTCGGGATCTAGATGCTAAGATTTCACAAAAAATAGATATATCAAAGTATCCTAATTATGATATTCTGTGGTTCCACATAGGTATGTCATCAAATCCACGGAAAGGACAAGATTCTCGCCACGTCCCCAAATATCATGGCGTAAATCCCAGGATATATTTGTACGAATTAGTACAAATCCGTACTAGGTTGTTATACAGCTGTACCAGTAAATTCCTTACTGCAAAATAGAAATGTACCGTATTTAGGATTCCCCCTCCTATATAAAGGGGACCCCAATCATTTGTAAAGACAATCTGATCATTAACAAAGAATATACTATCTTACTTTTCTCGTTTACTGCTCTTCAGAATCATTCTTTAGCTTTATTACACTTGTTGTACTGTTCTTGCTTTATTGACTCCTGATTCACTTCAAGGTCATCGAGCTCGAGGTCCTTACTGCTCTAGCAACACCGGTTTGGTTTATCAATTCTTCTAATTCATACTTTACTTTGCTTGTTTATTTATTAGTATTGGAGTAGATCACATATCTTTAAAATCACAAATCAAATTTAATTGTTACTCGTATTTTTGAGGTAAATAGTTTGGCGCCCACTGTGCGGCTAAATATAATAGTGATTATTTCAGTGCTAGTTCTCTGATAACACACGTTATTCTTCACACTTTTTCTTGTCAAAGATTCTTTGATTTCAGGCTAAAACATATCGAACTCAGCAAATACACCAGCGCATGGTAACGACTGCCTCGGATTCCACGGGGAAAATGAAAATGCAACAGCTTCAGGGGCCGGTGTGCCACCGCTCAACCCTGGGGTAGCACCAGTTCCTAACTCAACCGATGTTAGTTCACACGTTGCTATAAACGTCGACTTGGGCACTAACGTCGGAAGAAGCATGCGTGGCGAAGTTCAACCCAATGGCCAAAGAACACAGGGTCGAGGATATGTGAAAGTCAGTCTCCAAGTGTTTTTTGAAATGTTGCAAGCACAACAGATCGCCATCGCTCAGTTGAAAAGCCAGCAAAAGACCCCCGAGTATGGTGGGACCGGAAACTACTCATCATACTGAACCAGTCCCCGAAAGGTCGAGAAATAATGGATCAGGAACTGATCCCACAATCATGAGAACGTTCAAAGAACTCACAAAGAGGATCGAGTCGGGAGAGAAAAGGATCGAGGACAACGATAAAAGAGTGGAAACGTACAACTTAAGGGTCGACCAAATACCGGGAGCACCTCCGGTTTTAAAAGGACTGGACTCTAAAAAGTTTGTGCAAAAACCTTTCCCCTCGAGTGCGGCCCTGAAGCCAATTCCGAAAAAATTTCGCATGCCGGACATTCCTAAATACAACGGGACTACCGATCCCAACGAACACATTACCACATATACTTGTGGTATAAAGAGAAATGATTTTGAAGACGACGAGATTGAGTCTGTTCTACTAAAGAAGTTTGGGGAAACTCTGTCCAAAGGGGCCATGATTTGGTACCATAATCTACCTGCGAACTCTATTGGTTCGTTTGCCATGTTGGCAGATTCGTTTGTAAAGGCACATGCTGGTGCTATAAAGGTTGCAACAAGGAAGTCAGATGTATTCAAAATCAAACAAAGGGACAACGAGATGAGAGAGTTTGTGTCCCGATTCCAAATGGAACAAATGAAGTTTCCATCAGTCTCCGATGATTGGGCTGTACAAGCTTTCACCCAAGGTCTAAACGAGCGGAGCTCGATAGCATCAAGGCAGTTGAAACAAGATTTGATTGAGTACCCCGCCATAACCTGGGCAGATGTGCATAACAGATACCAGTCGAAGATTAGGGTTGGAGATGACCAGTTTGGAGCCCCATATCCAAACATGTTAGCAACAAAAGATTTAAGAGAAGTAGAAAGGGAACCAAGACCGAGTAAGGAAAGGTATCAGCCGTACATCGAAGACCGACAGAACAGTTCGAGGCGTAACGTACCTCGGAATGATCGAAGGGCAGATCGAGGTCAGAATTCTAGGGGACTCATGAGTAAGACCGGGTTCGACAGGCACTCAGGACCGGTGGAGGCACCCCGACTATCAGAATATAACTTTAGCGTCGATGCCTCGGGTATCATCTCGGCCATTGGGAAAATCAGAGATACCAGATGTCCTAAACCCATAAAAACTGATCCTTCTCATAGGAATACCAACTTAATGTGCAAGTATCATGGTACACATGGGCACATGACCGAGGACTGCAGGCAAATAAGAGAAGAGGTAGCCTGATTGTTGAATGAAGGGCACCTTCAAGAACTTCTCAGCGACAGGGCCAAGAACCACTTTAGAGAAAGAGACGCCAACAGGAAGAACGAACGAGAGGAGCCCCAACATGTCATTCACATTATCATCGGCGTAGTCGACGCACCACAGGGACCCATATTCAAACGCACCAAAGTATCAATCACAAGGGGGAAGCGGACTCGGGACTACATGCCCGAGGACACCCTCACGTTCAATGAGGAAGATATTGAAGGCCTATCTCATCCGCACAACGATGCACTGGTTATTTCTATCATTTTAAGTAAAGTTCAAGTTAAACGTGTTCGTGTGGATCCAGGTAGCTCGAAAAATATAATCAGGTCGAGGGTCGTGGAGCAGCTCGGGCTGCTTGACCAAATCATACTAGCATCTCGAGTCTTGAATGGCTTCAACATGGCAAGTGAAATAACAAAAGGGGAAATCATCCTCCCAGTTAACGTGGTCGGAACCATACAAGACACGAAGTTTCATGTCATTGAAGGTGACATGAGGTATAATGCTTTGCTGGGAGGGCCGCGGATCCACAACATGAGGGCAATGCCACCTTCATCAAATGATGAAGTTCCCAACAAATGGCGTAAAAATGTTATATGGGGAGCAACACGCAGCTAAGGAGATGTTTGTAGTTCATGACTTGGTACCAGTATCAAGGCCCTCTACATCGGAAAAGTCAAGTATCAAGGACAAACAGGTAACCAAATATCAATTACAGTCTATATCCCCGGTTGAGCCCGAGGAACAGGTGGCCGAGGATAAAGAGGAAGATTTCCTTACCCCTCGAGCTTTCGTCGCCCCCGAAGAGTCAGATGCAACGAAGTCCACGACCGAGGAACTTGAGCAGGTGATATTGATCGAGTATCTGCCGGAATGAAGGGTATACCTGGAGATGGGATTAACCCCCGAACTCAGGAAAAAACTCATTCAATTCCTTATCGATAACATTGATTGCTTTTCTTGGTCCCACTTAGATATGACAGGGATCCCAACGGTGATAACCACTCATCGATTAAGTGTCGATCCTTGATTTAAACCGGTGAAACAAAAGAGAAAGCCTCAGTCCAAGGTAAAGCACACATTCATCAAATACGAGGTAACCAAACTTCTTAAAATATGGTCCATTAGGGAAGTAAAATATCCTGAATGGCTAGCTAATGTAGTAGTGGTCCCTAAAAAGGGAAAAAAACTTAGAATGTGTGTAGACTACAAATATTTGAACAAGGCATGCCCTAAAGACTCTTTCCCATTGCCCAACATCGATCGTTTGATCGACGCTACGACCGGCCATGAGATCCTCACTTTTCTCGACGCCTACTCCGGGTACAATCAAATTCGAATGAACCCGGAGGACCAGAAAAAACTTCGTTTATCACGAAGTATGGTACATATTGCTATAACGTAATGCACTTCGGGATAAAAAATGCAGGGGCTATATGCCAATGCCTAGTTAATAAAATACTCAAACATCAGATAGGTAAAACTATGGAAGTTTATATTGATAACATGCTAGTTAAGTCCCTGTGTGCATAGGACCATTTGACTCATTTGCACGCAACGTTCGACATCTTAAGAAAGTACAACATGAAATTCAACACCAAGAAATGCGCTTTTAGAGTTGGATCGGACAAGTTCTTAGGTTTCATGGTGTCGAACAGGGAGATCGAGATCAACCCCGACAAAATCAAAGCCATTGAGGAAATCACCGTCGTAGATAATGTGAAAGCCGTACAATGATTAACTGGACGGATAGATGCCCTAGGCCAGTTTATCTCAAGATCATCATATTGAAGTCATCATTTCTTTTCCCTACTCATGAAGAAGAACGAATTCGCATGGACTCTGGAGTGTCAACGAGCCTTAGAAGAAATGGTATCTCTCGAGCCCACCCTTGATTCATACTCCGAAAGAGGATGAAAAACATTACTTGTATTTAGCCGTGTCCGAGGTAGCGGTAATTGGTGTGTTGGTTCGAGAAGAACAAGGTACGTAATTTCCTATTTATTATGTAAGTCGGACCCTAGGAGATGCTGAAACCAGGTACCCGCATTTAGAAAAGTTAGCACTTGCACTAATAAACGCATCTAGGAAATTAAGACCATACTTTCAATGCCACCCTATATGTGTATCAACTACATACCCACTTCAAAATATCTTGCATAAGCCCGAATTATCGGGCCGATTGGCCAAGTGGGCCATCGAACTTGGAGGGTATGATATCAAATATCAGCCCCGAACGGCTATCAAGTCCCAAATTTTGGCAGACTTCGTGGCTGACTTTACGTCTTCCCTCGTACCCGAAGTAGAAAAGTAACTCTTGTTAAAAACTGGTACATCTTTGGGGGTATGGAACCTCTTCACGGACGATGCCTCAAATGTGAAAAGGTTCAGGCTCGGTATTGTTTTAAAACCGCCTACGGGCAATATCATAAGACAATCTATCAAAACCTCTAAATTAACTAACAATGAGGCCGAGTATGAGGCCATAATTGCAGGTCTCGGGCTGGCCAAGGGCCTAGGAGCAGAGGTCATTGAGGCCAAGTGTGACTCCCTTTTGGTAGTAAACCAAGTAAACGGAAGCTTTGAGGTTCGAGAAGATAGGATGCAAACGTACTTAGAAAAACTTCAAGTGACATTTCATCAATTCAAGGAATGGACACTGGACCATGTACCTCGAGAACAGAACTGTGAGGCCGATGCACTTGCAAATTTGGGGTTGTCGGTCGAAGAAGATGATATTGTCCCGGGGACTTTCGTCCAATTGTCGAGGTCGGTGATCGAAGAAGGCCATGCGGAAATTAACTCAACAAGTTTGACATGGAATTGGAGGAATAAGTACGTCGAATACTTGAAGCACTGTCACACCTCTTTTTTTGCCACACAACCCTATTACGAGGTTGAGTTAGAAGAATTTTTCCAATTTAAGTGACGTTTTGAAAAGGGATTATTTATTATTTGGAGTCGCCACTTGGAAATGAGTTTTGGTGTTCCAAGTCACCTTGTATTTGAATCCTCTTTCAAAAGGAAGGTTTGATTCTTATTTCATGGTCTACGAAAACAGAATACTGAGTAAGGAATTCTTTTGACTGCGGGGAAGGTGTAAGGCATCCCTCGAGTCCCGTGGTTCTAGCACGGTCGCTTTATTGACTAATGTGAGGCTTAAATCAGTTTTTAGTTATTCTTGTATTTTATTGATTATGACTTATTTATTACCGCTTAATTAATTATTATATTTTATTAATTGTGGTCACTAAGTTGCGGAACTCACACAAGGTACTTCTTTGAAATTAAATGTTAAACCAAGATACGGAATGTACACATGGTTATAACATGATTCTTTTAAATCTAAAGGCATCGAGACGCGAAATGCGCACATGGTCCTTTTATTATTTAAGCATATCAATCCAAGGTTCGGGTATGAACATATGGGATAATATTTAAAGTACATCTAAAGTTTTTCTACTGTTTTAGAGTATTCCAATTATTTTATCTCTTTTAGATTCGAGATATATATTTATATATTTATTAAGATTGTTTTGTCAAAGTTGTATGAACGCATACCTTTATTTTAATTTTGAAACTCGTAGCTATGTCACGCCAACATGTACATAATCACGATAATAAATTAAAAGCATGTCTAAGTCTTCTACGATTGAATTATTATTCTACTTTGGGATTATTGTGAGGCATGATGATTATGGAAGTTGTTGTTAAGAAGAAGTGTATGATTAGCTATTGCTTCATTAACAATTTCAATTGTCTTATTAAGCTAGAAGGACACTAATAATCTATCAATTTAAGAAACGAGCTAACTTTACTTATTATTATCTCGGGACCACTGTAACTTGGCCAATGTGAACAAATGTAGATATTAGAAGTAATTTCTTGAGAAATCAGTACTAACGAACTCGTGCAAATTGTTCATCTATTTAGTCATTTAATTCACTTTGCCCAATTGTCCCTAATATTGGAACCTCATTTAAAACTCAAAATTCCCAAATTAATGTCAAACCCCAAATCTAGTTCCTTGTATCCTAATATCTACTAATTATAAAAGTCTAAAACTCAATTCTTAGTCACAACCAATTTCAGTAAGATCAAGCAAACAAACTTCATGTTTATTATCTAACAACGAAAGCTAAAAAATATAATGTTAATAAACGGTAATGCAACTTCAATTAACAAATTAACATTTAACATGAATTGATATTAATGCTAACAACATCCAGTAGCCAACAAAATAATGTCAAACAAAAACGGGGAAAAGGTTATTAAATCAATTCATCTATAAATCCATTGAATTAGTCACAAACATGAAGACAGTAGACGAGATGAAAGTGATCGAAACAGACCTTCTAATAGCTGAAATATAATCTTCAACACATAAGGAGCAAAAGTTTGCTAAATCTTTCGTACAAACAAACCACGACCTGAGAACCGTGCCGGAAACTTTGAACTCAACTCAAAAAACTCGACTGAACGGGGTGGTCTTACACAGTTGAAGTGAAGCTTTGTTCGTCGGTATATGTGGTGTGACAACGACTGTTTTTGGGGTGTTTAGTGTTGCGTTTCAGCTAGTTTTGGGCGGTTGTTTCATCGTTTGGAACTGCTGTTTTTTGGGGGGGGGGGGGGTTTACGGCAGGTTTCAAGTGGAGTTTTTAGTGATGTTTGGGTGGCTGATTTTGCTGGGTTTAGGGCTATTTTTCAGTTGATTTTCAGTTCTGTTTTTGGCTAAGAAAGGAATGATTTTGAACTGGTTTATGGAGCTAAATATAGTGGTATTTTTTGGGAGGAAGAAGGTGTTTTAGTGGCTGTCGTTCTTTCCTTTTAAAGAAGATGGTAGTTATCTAATCTTGTGCAAAGGACTTGAAGTGGGAACATGGGATTGATGTTCAGTAGAAAAATTACAACGTGGGGGTGTATGTTGGTGTAGTGTGACGTGAGGAGAGTGGGAATCATGGGTGAGTGGAATCTCTTTGGGATGAAATTTTTTGCTAATTTTGTGGAGAAGTGACGTGTATTTGCCTGCCTCTTCTTCTTCTTCTTCTTCTTCTTCTTCTTCTTCTTCTTCTTCTTCTTCTTCTTCTTTTAATAAGTAAAGTAAAAGAAATAAAATTTTAAGACAAGAATATTAATCAACTAACTTTAATATAAGAAATATTATTATTTACATATAATTTAAATAATACTAAGAAAAATACAATAGTTTACTTATGAAAATTCTAATTAAAAGAAACCAAATATTATTATTTTTGTAAATTTTCTTCTATTTAAAAAAAAATAGGAATAAAACATATACTCTAAGAATATGATTTTTTTTATAAACTCTAAAAGTGAGATAAAGGTCTAAAATATCAAGGCTAGACATAAAACACATATTTACATTAAAATAGTATATAATTTGGGTATGGTTAAAAATTGGTTATTCACAAGCACGGGAAGCTCCCCTCGGATCCAAAAGAATCGAGAGCCTTGCGAGCCAAAGCAGCTTGGTTCTCACTCGATGAAAATAGAACATTATATAGAAGAACCTTCGACGGACCACTGGCAGTGTGCTTGGGACCGGGGGGCACCTATTATGTACTACGAGAATTCCACGAAGGCACCTGTAGGAACCATTCTGGTGCCGACTCTTTGATTCGCAAGGTTATTAGATCAGGATATTACTGGGATAGCATGGAAAAAGATACTAAGGAGTTCGTTCAAAAGTGCGATAAATGACAAAGGTTTGTACCGATGATCCATCAGCCCGGTGAACAACTCCATTCGGTCCTATCCCCATGGCCATTCATGAAATGGGGGATGGACATCGTCGACCCCCTACCAACGACGCCATATAAAGCTAACTTTATTTTGTTTATGACTGACTATTTTTCAAAATGGGTAAAGCGCAGGCCTTCGAGAAAATAAGAGAAAAAGAAGTCATTGACTTCATATGGGACCACATCGCATGTCAGTTCGGGATACCCACCGAAATAGTATGTGACAATGGGAAGCAGTTTGTCGGCAGCAAAGTGACAAAATTCTTCGAGGACCATAAAATCAAAAGGATTCTATCAACACCTTATCACCCAAGCGCAAATGGCCAGGCCGAGTCCACAAAATAAAACTATCCTTCAAAACCTGAAGAAGAGGTTGAATGATGCTAAAGGGAAATGGAGAGAAGTATTGGCCGAGGTGCTATGGGCATATCGAACAACGTCGAAGTAAAGCACGGGGGAAAACCCTTTTTCTTTGGTGTATGGGTCCGAATCATTGATTCCGATCGAGGTCGGGGAACCCAGCGTCATATTTCAGCATACTACCGAGGCTTCAAACCACGAGGCTATGAAAATTTGTCTCGAGCTACTAGATGAAAAATATGAAGCCGAACTAATTCGAATGGCCGCACAAAAGCAAATGATCGAGAGGTATTACAATAGAATGGCTAACCATTACCATTTAGAAGTGGGGGACTTAGTTCTAAGGAAAGTCACCCTCAATACTCGAGACCCAAACAAATGGAAACTAGGCCCCAATTGGGAAGGACCGTACCAAGTCCTCGGAGTCGTAGGGAAAGGATCCTACAAACTTAGCACAATGAAAGGCGAGCAACTACCAAATAATTGGAACATCACTCCTCAAACGGTATTATTTCTAAGGTATGACCTTCCCCCTTTTTTTGTTTATGGTTAAGGCTATCTCCTTGCAGGTGTTCGATTGGAGACATCAAAGCGCCCTTCAACTCGAAGACCTTAGGTTTTAAAGCATGCGTTGCACTTTTTTTTACCTTAGATCGGGTTTTATCCCTAATGGGTTTTTCTGGCAAGGTTTTTAACGAGGCAACATTTATATGCTACCTAAGGGGAATTCAACAAGTATTCAAGGCTTCTTCTCAATCAACCTCGAATACTGGGGGCATCACCCTAGGAGGTTGTACTTTCAAAGAAATAAATTCACCCCAAAGAGGGCCTCAATAGGAAACTTTGTAATGGGCCAAACGGTCAAATGAACCGTGTCCATGTAAAATAGTCGAGCCCCCGACGGAAAAAACATGTACGCATGTATCAATTATTCAAAGAAGCATTTTTTCTATATCAAAACACTTTGCGTTTCAAAGAAATCTACTATTATACGAGTTTCGCACTTATAATTCTACAAGAAACGGCTCAAGGGCCATAACGCAAATATGCCCCGAATACTCGGGGACTGTCATCGACAGACAATACATCGAGTCATCAAAAACTCGAAATCAAAAGACCTCAAAGAGGCATATTCGAACTCAAAAGACCTCAAAGAGGCATCCCCTCGATACAAAGGCCAAGGCCATCATACTCCGGAACTAAAGGCTACGGACATACTAAAAACCACGGTCATATAAAAAGTCTACGACCGAAATAATGCAGCTCGGAGATGTCCAACTTCCTCCATAAAACTAAAGGCCTTAAAACACTTCGAAAAACTGGTTAAATCAGGCTACCCTCGGCAAAAGCAAATGGTAAAGGGCTTCGATAAAACCAGCCCTCGAATAATTCAGAGGCGTCGGCAATATCAGCCTTTGAAAAAACCTCAATAGGAATTATTGTTACACAACAAATTACAAACAAGGTTCCAATCGATCAAACCTTCGAAAGTTCCAACGAATTAAAAAAACACATGCTAAGGCATACCAACTTTTTCACTAAGTCTTTAGCCGAAAAGAGGGAAAAGTTATAGCCATTTTAGAGGCCGAATTGGCCCAACCTAAAAGAGACTAAGGTCCAGCCTTAAAGAACCTAAGAGCCAATATTTTAAGAGCTTAAAGGCCTAAGTACACCGTGCTCGAGATCTTACTTAGCTCGGACTCAAAAGTCCCTTTACCCTGAGTTAGCATCAAACCAACTTGAAATCTTAGCTTGAAGATCGAACCTTAAAAGGTAACTTATTATCAATCGTTGATCAAATACAAAATCTAAGGGTCTTATATTCTAAGTCCAATAATCAGAAGGATCGCCTACAACAACAAATTTCATTTCACAAGTGGAGACAAAACAGAATTTAACACAAAACGAAGATGAAGAAAAAAGTTCTTTGTATTCAAAGGATGATTCAAAAGTACATTTACAAAACTCGCACATGGGTCCCTTACACAAAAGAAAGAAGACAAAAGAACCTAATCTACTTTCGGGGTCACTTGCTCGGAGGCAGTATCCACTGGAGCTACATCTTCGACAGCCTGGTCTTCGGGGGCCTCTTCCCCCTCGGGCACTTCATCTTCATCTCCCTCACTCTCGGAGCCTCTGGCAGAATCCTCGTCGGTGGAGAGAAATGCAACTGCCTCTTCTTCCAAAGCCTTTACCTTCTCGATTTTGGTAGAGAGGTCAAAGCCTTTAGCATGCACCTCCTCGAGAGTCTGTCTTCGGGATTCCACCCTAGTATTATTGATAGCACACGTTAATTTAAGCTCGACTGCGGCAGAGATCTTTTGTGCCCCAGGTTTAGCAGCAGCATCGGCTCGATACGAGGACATGAAGGCCTCAGCCTCAGACTTGGCTTTAGCAAGATCGACGACCACTTTAGTTTGAAGCTCCTAAAATTTGCGGCTCTCTTATTTTGCACTTCGTAGCTGGTTCTCGATCGAGTCCAACTTTTCTAGAAGAGTGTCCTTTTCCGAGGAGAGACGGTCCATATGTTGTCTCCACCCGAGGGTTTCGGCCTCTTTGGTTTTGAGCTCTTCTCGAAGTTGATCCACTAGGCCGACCTTCTACTGGAACTGCAAAATTAAAAGCATTAGACACCAAAAACAAGTAAACACAAATTAGGCCCACAAAAACTATATTACCTGCAATACGAGCTCGACCCGCTTCTGGGAAGCCTTCTCCAAATCAGCTCGAAGGACGTTGATTTCCCCCTCTCTTTTAGCGTAGAGATCCTTGAGTTCGTCCATCTCTAACATAAGCTTCTTAAGATCAGCTTCACAATGGGCAAGCTCAGCCCGAGACTTGTAAAAAGATTGATTGAAGAGCATCACAGCCTTATCACAAAGGAAGAGAGTCATAAAGACAAAAAAAAAATCAAACTCCAAACACAATTACTAAGGAAGCATTTACCGGCTTGCAAAGCTTCTCAGCCTCCTCAAATATGAACGAGGCGTCAAGGTCGGGGCTCTCTTCGATTCCGGCAAGGTATCCCCGAAAAATGTCATTCTCCCAGTGGGATGTTCCCACATAAGGAGTCCTCATATTTTGGGCATCCCGTATTTGTCCCTTAGAGAATATCGGGCATGGCGGAGAATCGCCCACATCGATTACCCCAAATGATTCAATCAGAGCATTCTCTCGCCTTCGAAGAACCTCAGGATTGGGTCCCCCGAGTTCATCAGCCAAATGCCCTCCGGGACGAGGCGCACTCTTGTCGCTTGCCAGCTTGGGGACTCTGCTCAAGCTCCCCTTAGAGATCTCCTCGGCCTGAGGTCGAACCGTATCAACGGCTTTTGGTTTGGCGGATTTCGAAGCATTAGTGCTTCCCCTTTTCCGTGTTATTGTGAACAACTAATTTTTGACCACACCCAAATTCTATACTATTCTGCTGTAAATATTAATTTT
>ML352840.1:0-21758 GCA_005239505.1 Nicotiana paniculata
CCCACGATTCTATACATACCAAAAACTCCACAATCAGACCATATTTGCCCATTCAAATCAACAGAAGAATTTCCAATCTTCCTCTCCATTTTTTCCAACTTTTTCCACTTTAATTCTTCAAATTACAAGCCTAATACGAAACAAAATAGCATACAAACGAGTTATATCGTCCGGGAACTTACCTCCACTGAAGACCCTCGAAGACCTTCTTCAACTTTCTCTCAAATAAGCTCCACCTGCATGCAACAATGGAAGAATAATCATAATTTCGCGGAGGCATTCTTTTATACTGTTCTGCCTAGTTAATCCGCACCTGCGGACCCGCACATGCGGTCCCAGGTGCGCACCTGTGAAAACCCACTAACCGTCCAATTCTCGCACCTGCGGTCCCATGTGCGCACCTGCGGCTTCGCAGGTGCGGCCAACTCTTTGCACCTGGGGACTCCTCCAGCCTAGCCTCTTTTCGCACCTGCGCCAGAACCATCGCACCTGCGGCTGCCCATCCGCAGGTACGGCCACACCAGCATCTTAACACCAGCAACTATTTGCTGCAAATTTCCTAAGTTCAAACCTCTGCCAACAATCCGAAATCAATCTCGAGCCCCTCGAGGCCCCAAAAAAACAACCAACACACCCCATAGTATCATTCAAACTTAGTGGAGCCTTCGAAACACCAGAAACAACACGAAATCACCAAATATACCTCAAATTAAAGCCTATGAACTTTGAAACTTCTAAATTTCGCCAATGATGCCGAAACCAACCAAAACACATCCGATTAACCTAAAATTTTGCACACATATCCAAAATGACATTAGGAACTTGCTCCAACTGTCGAAATTCCATTCTGACCCTTATAACCTATTTTCCATTGCCGACCGAAAATTTCCAAAACTAACTTTCACCAATTCAATCCTAATTCTACACCGGACATCGAAACTTCATTCCGAACACACTCCTAAGTCCCAAATCTCCTAACGAAGCTATCCGAGCCATAAAATCGATATTCCGAGGTCGTTTACCAATAAGTCAACTCCCAGTTGACGTTTTCAACTATTAAGCTAATTTAAGAGACTAAGTGTCTCAATTCTCACCACGACCACTCGGAACCCGAACCATCCGACCCAAGACAACATAATCAGGCTAAGCAATATATGATAAAGCATAAATGGGGGAAACATGGCTAATCTCACGAAACGATCGGTTGGGTCGTTACAAATTTGCTCTTTAGAATTCCAGTCTCCAAATACATAGAACACACGAATCACCATATTCGATCTCAACTCCACCGCCAGAATGTCTAACACATCTCTCATACACAATCATCCCACGAGGAACGCTTCTAAAATTCTTCCGCGCCACATAGCAAAATTTAAATATCATTAGTCGAACAACCAGGAGAGTGCCGCAGTACCAGTGAAGTATCCATAAATCAAAGCACATTGCCCCTTCGAAAATGTATACTCTCATCAAGCTATACCAATTAGTAATACCATTTACCTAGTCATCTGAAACCGTCCATGTTGCCTACGAATTTATGACCTTCCCTCCAAAACTGAATTGTGATCTCGCTCATGTAAATCTCAATCCCACACAATACACTGCATATACCATATCATCATGTGAAGAAAATGAGAACTTCATAGTCTAGTCCAAGTCACAAGAAACTATATACCCAATTAGCCAAGGACCTTGCATTTGGTCTCATCCCAAAGAAAATCCCAATATGAAACAGATTCCTCACGCCTGTAGGAAATATCTATCTCAAACCGTAGTAGAAATCATTGAGAACTCTTCGAAACCCATTTGCACATAACCAAGCTATCAGATCGGAATCTCTCTAACTCAACCCATCCACGCAGGTCGCCAAAAACCAAGAGTACTGCCATGAAACACCTGTAGAGACTAGCCACGTCATAGGTACCCAAAGAACTGATTGTATCCATTACTGTGCTGACCTAACCTATTACCAAGCTGTCCTAATTCTCCAAGTCCTTTCCAAATTGCCTTAAAATTGATACTTCTCCTTGCTAGAACACCATGATCCTTAACCAAAATTCACCACACAAGAGACCCTAGTATAAAACCACAATGCCCTAAGGCCCATAAGTCGTTGACTTCTCTCTTAAGCACTCCGAAGCACCACAACCGTGAAACCCACTCTAAAGAGACCTTATGTGAACCTAAAATGGTTTCCTTCACCTTCTCGATGCTGAACTGCATAATCTACTATGGAATAAAAATGCCACAAGTCTCGGCACCATCCAATGCAAATATTAGGTCCTAGCCATATACC
Source organism: Nicotiana paniculata (assembly GCA_005239505.1). NCBI lineage: Eukaryota > Viridiplantae > Streptophyta > Magnoliopsida > Solanales > Solanaceae > Nicotiana > Nicotiana paniculata. The sequence continues at coordinate 2,297 of ML352840.1, forward strand.
AATCAAAAATTCTCAATTTCTACATATAATTCTTGAATCCATTAGAACCATTCTCGAGAGTCATCCACTCTGCTAAAATCTCAATTGCACCACCCCAAACGGGCTAAATGGCAGGTGCCTCATTGGCACGATGACACCCAAGGGACCAACCTCACCTTAACGTGACCAAGCAAATTCCTACTCTATGCACACTACATCTTTCACGACTAACCACTCAACCATTCCATGACTCCCATATACCCATAGAGTGTAATATAACCCCTATCCAGAAGTTCCCTTACTCAAGTCATCCTCAATCTCAACCCCTACAGTCATAACTTATTCACCAGTATACCTCAAACTGAAACCAATACAATACATAATCGTGCAATCAACCCGTCGATAGCAGACTCCCCCACTTGGCTCAAAGCCATAGATGAAAACACACAATAACTCACAACGCCCACACTCTATTACTGCCATAATACCGTAGCGAGATTCAACTAAGTCTTTCATGAGCTCCTGAACGCAAACCATCTAATACTTCAAATTATCTGCAAATCTTGCATTCACCCTTGTGATAGTCAAGCCAACTTCCACAAGAGACCCAAACTCAAATTGCAGCATATATCATTCACTAGTAAAAGAAACCTCTCTACAAATCATCATAGAGATCACACAACCTCAGGACACCTCGTATGAGATAACCCACCTGCTCTGCCTCAAACTGACATCTCTCTATACCCTTCCATAGTCACGACTACTATGCAACCATTTAATCTTCTTGATTCTGAACTCATCAACAAGACATGAGAATCTACTTCACTCCACAATTAAATAACATAAGAGATCCCTCAAACACCCATAACTCGAGACCATACGCCACATCAATACAGAATCAAACACCCAATAGTCCTTGCTACATCTCAAGTAAAATCTTCTTGTCCCATTCGAACAATCTGAACACATCTCGAAGTCACATCATACTCACCACATAGTCATCCAATCAAAAATTCCACTATTAGGGACACCAACGAACATATAAGTCCCAAAAGCACGTGCTCACACAACTGAAATCTCTGTTCTCAAGCTACCGCCACAACCTGGCCTCAAGCCCTCCAAACTGGCAAATCATCAGTATGCTAAAATCACATCTCGCACCCCAACCATGGAATCCGAAGCCATCGTTGCACAGCTGATATTAAGCGCTCATGTGCGCATACGAATGCATTGATGTAACTCAAAGGGTTACGCTTCAAGCTGAATCAATACCGCACGATAAGGAAATAAATATGGAAAGTATATCCTAAATTTCATGTAGCCTCTCGAAGATAGGTGTGGACGTCATCATACCTGTAAGACCCCGGAAAAAATTTTGCTAAGCAATATAGGATCCGGGGTGCCAGGTAGACTAATATAATATTTTATGTGCTTTTCATATAATGTAAATGAATGGGGTGTGGTGAATAAGTTTATGAGTCATATAATAAGTAAGGTAGGGTCCAAGGAGAGGCCTAAGTCCAAGCCAAGTGGGAAAATTTCATAGTAGGCTAAAATTCCAAAGCTACTTGCACTAGTCAACAATTTGAACGAGCATACATATGTATATATAAGGTATTATGTGATGAATAATCTATAAAATGAAATTTATTTGAGTCTAGTTTCCAAATATTCAAGCCGTTCATCATTTGGATATTCCTACGCAAAGTTATGATCAAATTACCAAAGGCTGGAAAAATGTGATCCTGTGTCAAATCTGCGACCGCATTTCATGTCGCATGTTGACTCTGCGATCGCAGATCAGGTCACAGACTGGGCCAGCGTTGCCCAGTTTTGGGCAGCTATTTTGCGATTCACTCTGCAATCCACATGTTTGTTCTGCGGTCCATTCTGCGATCGCAGACCCTGTTACGAAGGTTTATTTTTCCTATTTTTATAACCCGGCCCCATTTCATAAATAGGTTTAGGGGCTTCATTTGGGGTCATTTTCTAATGGTTTTAGAGAGAGATGAGACCATATAGAGAGAGGAAGTCACCCAAATCTTGATCAAGCCTTCAAGAATCAAGGAAGATAACCTTAGATTGTCCTTCATCCGGGTAAGTCCTACTCCCAAAAATTTCATGCAAGAGGTTAGGGGTTCAAATATGTTGTGAGGGTTAGAAATAGGCCATGCATGTGGGACTAAGTTGTAGTATGTGATATTAAAGAACCAATTTGGGTAGTTCATGTTAAAATTTGGGTGAGGGAAGAAGAAATTGCCATTTTTGAACCTTGTACTCTACTTCACAAGTTAGGTGTTTGATGAAATTCCTAAGAAAGTTATACCATGGGTAATCTTCCTAATTATTAATCGATTTCCGCTATATCCTCATAGATTGTTATGGCTATATGTGTTGGTGAATTGTATAAACCTAAGGAAAAGCTCTTCGAGGTATGTATGACTAACTTTAACCTTTGTAGAATCCTCTTGTTGGGTCCGAGCATACGGTATATGTACCTTGTTTGAAAATATGTGAATTGATGGTTCAAATGTGTTGAGACATAAGATTCTATTCTCTGATTGTCCTAGTTGATTGACATACTACCGTACTATATGAGATTCTGAAAAGTGTTTTGATGTGCCTATCGTATTATGTGCAAAGCTCGTAAATGCTCGAGGGTATCGATATGAAAGTTTGTGTTAATGAATGAAAGAATGTTAATGTGCCCAAGTGTGGGAACGTATATAATGGCTAAAAAACCGTGCGTGATAAGTAATGAAAAAGGGTATTGTGAAATTATGTAAATGAATTGAACGATTATGGCAACACCGTGTACATGAATTACTGCTTGGTGAGAATTATGGTGCCTTGGGCCTAAATAAATAAAGTGTTCATATGAACTTGTGTTCCTTGAAATTATGATTCTTGTGATGTAATTGGTTGTGGTTGTTGTTATGGTTTAAATTGTCAGGCTGGGTCGGGTTGCGCCGCAACACGAAGTAATAAGGTGTGGGTTGTGGTGATAAAGATGGATTAAATCGTCAGGCGGGGTCGGGTTGCGCGCCGCAACACGAAGTAATAAGGTTGATAGGTTGTGGTGATAAGGGTGGCCGAGGTAATAAGGGTGGCCGAGGTAATAAGGATGGAATGTGATCATTATCACTATTGAAATGAAAATCTATGAAACTCTTGAATATGGTGATGTTGAAAGGGGAAAATGAGAGATTGTGAAACTTGTTGATTTTGGTTGTTTCTTTCCACGTGCATTGATTGATTGGTTCTATTACTGTCTCTTATTTGTATATTGTTTGATTGTACTTGGGATAAAGTATTTCCATACATACTAGTATTATTCCACAGTACTAACGTCCCTTTTGCCGGGGGCACTAAATTTTCTTATATGAATGTAGGTAGTTCTACAGCGGGTAATTCAGTCCACCATCAGTAGTGCTTCCTCTCCACTCCGCAGTTGAATTGGTGAGCCCCACTTCCTCTCGGGGCCATGTGTGGTTCATGCCACCTTCTTTTGGGTCTATTTTGTATTGTAAGGTATTGCCGGAGCCTTGTTTCTGGCAAGTAAACTCCTAGTATTCTTAGAGGCTCCGTAGACACTATGTGGGTATATATGTATATTTTGGGCAGTAGTTGTATTTGCTCGTAATCGCGGTCCGTATTGGGAAGTGTTGTATCTGTTATGTATGTTTTGGGAAATCTAGTATAATAATGTAAAATGAGAAAAAAAAATTGGATTTATTGTGGTAATCACACACTTTTAAGCTTATCTCACTGTTTCACATTAATAATCTATGTTATGAACACGGGGCGACGCGCTGGGTAGGAAAGGGAAACCAGGTCCGCTTGACTGGGATCATCCGGTTAGGCGCCGGTCTCGTCCCTCAATTTTGGGGCGTGAAAAACTTGGTATCAGAGCCTAAGGTTTTAAAGTGTCTTAGGATGTCTCGGAGCCGTGTCTAGTAGAGCCCATCTTATCGGTGTGTTGTCGACTACATCTATAATTAGGGGACTACATGGACATTTAGGAATTTCACCCTTCTTTGATACTCCAATCGTGCGTTAGAGCTCAAGTTAGGGAGTTAGTTTTCTCTCCAAGCCCTACTCTCAAAATGAGTAATCATGATACCACAATCCGCGTGTTTGAAGCCATGAGGAGGGAATGATCCCACCATTGAGTCCGAGGGATTGCCCAAGGGCTTGTTAGGAGAATGTATTGAGTTGTGGAGTGGTAGAACCTATCGCTAAGAGGGGAGTGCCCTTGTCCCTATTGATGTCTCTGCACCACAAAACCCTATAGTATATCGGTATGGTACCAACGTACTCTTGATTGTATATGTACATCCATATTGAATGACTTTCATAGGCATGGTCTTAATAAATGTTGAGTCACGAAACATTGCATGCACCTACTCTTAGAACGAGATCCAATATTTCTTGAAATTCACTATACCGCAAATTTTCTTATATGCAATCTTTTATGATATCGAGCTCTATAATCATGTCCTTGAATTTACTTGTAGCTATAGAATTACCATTTCCAACACGCCTTTCTAAACTATAACAAGGGAATATACCCAAAGAACTTCTCATGGAATGAAGGGATGAACCATTATCGTATTTTCGCACAAAATAAAAAGGTACCTTTTCTTGACCCTTTTTCTTCGGGTTTCTGCTTCGATCTGAATATTGATATGGGTGAATATATTGCTTTGTTTCATCATCACCTCTAGTATGGTAGTGCCCTCGCTCTATCTTTGTTGAGGCTTCCATTTTGGCCTAGTGGTCGGAATCGACTAAATTTTTATTTTCTTGGGGAGAATCTCCCTCTTCTCTAACATGTTATTTTCTGAATTTGGTCTGCTCAATTACTTTTAAACATTATTAAATCTCCATCGAAGCTAGGGTCCGTCGAGCATCCATGTAGCTGGATCGTGCTATTTATTCTTGTTGCTCATCTTATTCTTGAAGGTTGTTCTTCTTTTGGTTATAAGGAAGATGAGCATTTTTGCTCCTCCTATGGATTGCATAATACTTGTTTAAGTGTCATTTTATGTTAATTGCTCCATGATGCTACGAATCCAGCTGATTTCTTATGTTTGTAGTGGCTCCACTAGCCGTGAAGCTATTGACTTACTCTTAAAACCTCAAGTTCTTTATTTTTATTAGCTACTCTAGCATACCCGACTTTCCCCTAATTGTTGACACATTCCTCAGTTCCAATCTCAAGGGATGAAGGAACAACATAATTGTGGCCTTGGTATCTAGAAATACAATTTCTTTTATCAATGGTGATCCACCCTAATTATGTACCAATTCCGCTGAATCCAGAAAATTGGATAGATGTAACAATACCTTTATTTTCTAGTTAGCTGGTTTTCGGTCCTCTGATGTTACTTGGGTTTTCAGTATTCTGCCATAACTAAACAAGGATATGGGTTAATAACTGGCAGGGGCAAGTCAATTCATCCTCTTACTTTAACTACGAGCCTGCTTCATTCACTATCAGTTATATTATCCCTTCTCAATCCTATCCCCTTAGAAGTACTATCCTTAAAGGTTGAACTCTGAACCAGAAAGAGTAGCTCTAATATTAAAATACTTCTAGATATATGGTCAATTGATTAATAAATGCCACAAATTACATGGTTTCCCACTTCACTTCAAGCTCATCAAGGGTTGATATCATGCCGCAATTTCTGAATCGTCTATGCCCGTGCTAATCTAACAATCCTCTTCTCAGTCGAACTCTCACCCTTTGGTTTTAGGTTAACCAAGGAGAAATAACCCTAGTAACACATTCATATGTCAAGCCTTTCTCACGGCCAAGTCTTATAGTGTCTCCCAATTTGGTTGGTAATAGTTGGTTTTGTAGAAGGGGGTTGAAGAGCTTCGTTGTGAAGCAGAGGTTCTAAACATAAGTGGATTTTTAAATTCTGGTGCTATACATCATGTGACTATATGCGGAGATCTTCTTTCAAAATCGTAAAGGTCCTCGTAATCCCTTATATTATCACCTTTCCTAGTGGTTACAATGTAAAGGTCACTTCTATAAGCTCTCTCACTTTCTTTTCATTTGTCTTGCATCATGTGATGTTTACCCCTAATCTTCAATGCGATATTATCTCAAATTATCAACTAGTTATCCAACTATATGATCTGATTTAATTGACCTCACTTTTATGTACTCTGCAAGCGCCCTGGGAGTGGGAAAACTTCCCCTTTACTACAGACTTCTAAATGTCTTCAACACTGTTTAAGCTTGTTGATTCCAAAAGGCATTCTTAGTTGTGTTGCCTTACTATCTATTTTCATCTGGTAACTCTCCTTGTGAATCTAATTTTATGCCTTATGGCATGAAGCGTCGGGGTATGTTCCTTCTGTTAAGATAAAAAGATGTTGCTCGCACTCCTTGTGAGATTTTCTCCTAAACAATCATCCACCTGCCTTGCTTGTCCATGTGACTAGATAACGCAGGTTACTTTTCTCAAATAAGTTCATCAAGACTTCTCACCCTTTCATAATTATTCATATGATCACTTCGAGGCCTTATTCTACACTAGCTCGTAATTATTTTAAGTACTTTCTCGCCATTGTTGACAATTTTCTAGGGCTACGAGGGCTTGTCTCATGGGTTCAAAAGGTAATGATTTTTCCTTAAAGTTCAAGCTTAAATTTCCATGATTTCAAACCAAAGTGTGTCCCCTTTTCAAAAGTCTTAAATCGGTCGGATTTGATGAGGTTATGTGTCTTTCTACTCACTTGGCTTCTAGGAGTATTGACAACGTCATGGTCATGTATGGGGAATTTTGCTACCTCTAGCATTCCACCCCCTTAGGAAGGGGTATATTGTTCGAATTATGATAACCTCATAAGTAAACAACTTCTTTTCCATCCCCATGTGTTTGTGGCATAGAGTCCTTGTGTCGTTTATTGTTAGGATTGAAATCAAATTCCACGTATTTCATTTGCGGCCTTAATCACACCCATGTTGCAAGAGTCTTGCCATAAGATCTCAACTACTTACCTTATACTCAGGGACACAATTGGTGTATCCTACTTGATCAGTTCTTTAAAAATCTAAAGTTCACATACCAATCAACCTTATCTAAGAATACTAGTTACCATTATGCTTCATTTAACTGATAATTGATGTAGTCACCTGGACTAGACTTGTCAGCATCATTAATAGAAATCCTCGTGTGTCTTAGCATGTAACCTCATAAAATACTCTGCTCAGCACATTAATGGATTCCTGAATAATTCCAGCCCAATCTTGAACTTCGTTGCTCCTCACTGTATTTGGCCTATTTGGTATTGAAGGTTCAAACATGTCAAAGTCACCCTGTGACCACATATATTCAGTAGGTAATTTTATGGTCAATTTATGATGGAACATCTTAGAGTAATCATGAAGGTCACCACGGGTTTAGTTTGGGTGTTCGCATAGATATTTAGAATTCAAGAGGGTAAATCGGTTAGTCTCAAAATTCCCCGGTAGATGTTATGTGAACTGATAATGAAGGGTACATAAGCGCATTTCCCCATTAGGTTGCAGTAGGAGTATGATGTTCCCCGTAAGTGTTCCTCATGTACTTTGTATTTTCATATGTTTATGTCTAAGAAGGTAGTGATAAAAGAAGGGTGTGAATTGATTTGATTGAACTATATGATCATGGTAATATCCTATATGATGCATTATTGGCAAGAATCATCGTGGCTTGACTTCATATGGATTGTTGATTGAAATGAAATTATATTCTTGTTGATGAACACCTTTGTGATTACATTAATGGCTGGTAGGGACTATTATGAACACATGATTGTTTGGTTACTATGAAATTATATTCTTGATGGTATGATTCCATGTGACAGAACTATGGGTTGTTGTTGTTACCATGAATCGTAATGTCCGGTGGAATGTAAATTGTATAGTGAAAATCATTAAAGGTAAAGTTAATGGATAGTTAACTCATGCGAGGTGTCTAACTGTCATCCTTGTTAGGTAAGTTTAGGGATTGGGATTGCTTCCATGAATGTGTTATGGCAAAGCTTGTAAGTCGAGGAGGCCACCTTGAAGGCCGAAAGTGTCGTGGAAGGAAAATGTTTTCGCTTGGTTGTATATCAATTAGTTTTTACTTGAAAGGTACCTTATAGGTGTTATGATCTGAAAATGTGTGTCCATGTTCAGGTGTCATTATGATAATATAGCTCTTGTGATGCTGAGAATTAGTGTTATGGGTATATACATTGTGATGCTTTGTCGAGTTATTGATGAGTTTTTAGGATGGTTTTGGGTGATTCTCTGACAGGAGGATAGGCCTAGTTACAAAGGAGTTGCTACCGAAATTTATGAAAAATTTGGGAGCTAGCCAAAATTTAGGGACTTGAGGAAGGATAGAAAAGAGATATGTGATGTTAGGTGTTTGGGTCAAGCTCTACCTTTCATTCGTGGACGAATGACCCTAAGTGGGGGAGAATGTAAGACCCTGGAAAAAATTTTGCTAAGCAATATAGGATCGGGGTGCCAGGTAGAATAATTATAATATTTTATGTGCTTTTAATATGATGTAAATGAATGGGATTTGGTGAATAAGTGTATGTTTCATATAATAAGTAAGGTAGGGTCCAAGGAGAGGCCTAAGTCCAAGCTAAGTGGGAAAATTTCATAGTAGGCTAAAATTACAAAGCTACTTGCACTATTCCACACTTTTAACGAGACTATCTATGTATATATAAGGTATTTATGTGATGAATAACCTACAAATGAAATTTCATTGAGTCTAGTTTCCAACTCTTCAAACCGTTCGTCATTTGTACATTCCTACGCAAAGTTATGATCAAATTGCCACAGGCTGGAAAAATGCGATCCTGTGTCAAATCTGCGATGTCATTTCATGTCGCATGTTGACTCTGCGATCGCAGGTCAGGTCGCAGACTGGGCCAGTGTTGCTCAGGTTTGGGAAGCTATTTTGCGATTCACTTTGTGGCCCACATATTTGTTCTGTGATCACAGACCCTGTTACGGAGGTTTATTTTTCCTATTTTTATAACCCGACCCCATTTTCATAAATAGGTCTAGGGGTTTCATTTGGGGTCATTTTCTACTGATTTTAGAGAGAGATGAGAGCATATAGAGAGAGAAAGAAGGGGTCTAACTTCATAATCACCCAAATCTTTCTCAAGCCTTCAAGAATCAAGGAAGATAACCTTAGATTGTCCTTCATCCGGGTAAGTCCTACTCCCAAAAATTTCATGCAAGAGGTTAGGGGTTCAAATATGTTGTGAGGGTTAGAAATAGGCCATGCATGTGGGACTAAGTTGTAGTATGTGATATTAAAGAACCAGTTTAGGTAGTTCATGTCAAAATTTGGGTGAGAGAAGATGAAATTGCCATTTTTGAACCTTGTAGTGTACTTCACATGTTAGGTGTTTGATGAAATTCCTAAGATAGTTATACCATGGGTAATCTTCCTAATTATTAATCGATTTCCGCTATCTACTTATAGATTGTTATGGCTAGAGGCGTTGGTGTATTGTATAAACCTAAGGAAAAGCTCTTCGAGGTATGTATGGCTAACTTTAACCTTTGTAGAATCCTCTTGTTGGGTCCGAGCATACGGTATGTGTACCTTGTTTGAAAATATGTGAATTGATGGTTCAAATGTGTTGAAACATAATATTCTATTGTCTTATTGTCCTAGTTGATTTCCATACTACCGTACTATATGAGATTGTGAAAAGTATTTTGATGTGCCTATCTTATTATGTGCAAAGCTCGTAAATGCTCGAGGGTATCAATATGAAAGTATGTGTTAGTGAATGAAAGAATGTTAATGTGCCAAAGTGTGGGAACGTATACAATGGCTAAAAAAACGTGTGTGGTAAGTAATGAAAAAGGGTATTTTCAAATGATGTAAATTAGTTAAACGATTGTGGCAACACCGTGTACATGAATTACTGCTCGGTGAGAATTATGGTGCCTTGGCCCAAATAAATAAAGTGTTCATATGAAATTGTGTTCCTTGGAATGATGATTCTTGTGATGTAATTGGTTGTGGTTGTGGTTATGGATTATATTGTCAGGCGGGGTCGGGTTGCACGCCATAACACGAAGTAATAAGGTGTGGGTTGTGGTGATAAGGATGGATTAAATTGTCAGGCGAGGTCGGGTTGCACACCGCAACACGAAGTAATAAGGTGTGGGTTGTGGTGATAAGGATGGATTAAATTGTCAGGCGAGGTCGGGTTGCACACCGCAACACGAAGTAATAAGGTTGATGGGTTTTGGTGATAAGGGAGGCAGAGGTAATAAGGATTGAATGTGATCATTATCACTATTGAAATGAAACTCTTGAATATGGTGATGTTGAAAGGGGAAAAGGAGAGATTGTGAAACTTGTTGATTTTGGTTGTTTCTTTCCACATGCATTGATTGATTAGTTTTATTACTGTCTCTTATTTGTGTATTGTTTGATTGTACTTGGGATAAAGTTTGTTCATACATACTAGTACTATTCCACAGTACTAACGTCCCTTTTACCGGGGGCGCTACATTTTGTTATATGAATATAGGTGGTTCTACAACGGGTAATTCAATCCACTGTTAATAGTGCCTCCTCTCCACTCCGCAGTTGAATTGGTGAGCCCCACTTCCTCTCGGGGCCATGTGTGATTCATTCCACCTTCTTTTAGGTCTATTTTGTACTGTAAGGTATATTCGGAGCCTTGTTTCCGACAAGTATTGTATAAACTCCTAGTACTCTTAGAGGCTCCGTAGACACTATGTGAGTGTATATGTATATTTTGGGCGGTAGTTGTATTTGCTCATAATCATGGTCCGTATTGGGAAGTGTTGTATCTATTATGTATGTTTTGGGAAATCTAGTATAATAAAATAAATGAGAAAAAAATGGATTTATTGTGGTAATCACACACTTTTAAGCTTATCTCACTGTTTCACATAAATAATGTATGTTATGAACACGGGGCGACGTGCTGGGTAGGAAAGGCAAACCAGGTCCACTTGACCGGGATCATCTGGTTAGGCGCCGGTCTCGTTTCTCGGTTTTGGGGCGTGACAATACGATCTGCAAGACTACTACACACTTGTTCATGACCTGTAGAACCTATGAACCTAGAGCTCTGATACCAACTTGTCACGACCCCAAATCCACTAGTCGTGATGGAACCTAACTCAACCCGCTAGGTAAGTCAACTAATAACTATCAAATACCAATAATATTAATAAGACAATTAAACAAAAGTAATTCAGAAAATTTTATACATCTCCCAAGGACTAGTAATACAATCATGAGATTCTAAGAATAGAATTCACAAAACTAAAATGAAACAAATACATCTTCTGTTTGAAAAGTACATAAACATGATTTTATAGATCTAAAGCTACCACGAACAAGGGGCAACTACAACCGGGATGCAGGTACATCTTCAATCCAGCACCTATCGAGCACAACAACATCAGCAGCAAACATCTGCATACAAGGTGCAGAAGTGTAGTACGAGTACAACCGGCCTCATAGTACTCAGTAAGTAACAAACATAACCTTAGATTGAAAGTAGTGACGAGCTAACACAAGGTCGGGTCCAATACCGATATTCCACAACAATTTATAACAGCATAGTACAAGTAATAAAAGAAGTATCTCAGAAGTAAATTGCTCCGCTTGTTCACAGTTCTAGAAAATAGACATAATTTTCAAATATTTCAGTGAAAAACTAAATCTTTTACCGAAAATGCAAAAATATGAGTAAGTTTGAAAACTATAATTTTTCCCAAAAATCCTTTCAATAATAAGTAAGATGTTTCATTTTCAGATAGCATGAGAAAAGTGCGTCTCTATGCCTACATGTCAAGATACAGGTAAAATCATAAATGTCCATAAAATTGGGTAGTAGAAGGAAATGCATCTCTATGCAAGTATCTCAAGTACGCATGACAAATGCAATGCATCTCGATTATGAGATCTTGTACTCACACTCTCAGAGTACTCAATCTCACTGTCTCGCATTCTCTCACTATGCTTAGCACCCTTAATCACTCGGCATTGTACAATACATGTTGCGGCGTGCATCCCATTCCACATATATATAGTCGAGTGCGCTCACTGGGGGTGTGCAGACTCTGGAGGGATGCCTTAAGCCCAAGCGCTATATCGCTGCAGCGTATAGCGCGATCCCATAAAATTAATCAATATATTATTGCAGCGTGCAACCCGGTCCCATAAAATGTAATCAATATAACATGCTGTGGCGTGCAGCCCTGATCCTAAGATATCACTCTCACTCAGGCCCTCGGCCTCACTCAGACATAAATCTATCCAATGTCACTCACGGGCTCACGATCTCATGAAACTAGCCTGACAACAATGATATGATGTATCAATAAATAATAACTAAGACTGAGATATGGTATGAATGCATGGATATAACTGAGTACGAAATATCAATGAAATCAGTGAAATGACAGTAAGAAACAACCATTATCGATCCAAACAGTATCGGCATAATGCCTAAACATGATATCTAGCATGATTGACAACTGCACTACTTTATCATACGGTAAAAACACGGATATCAACAAAGTACGGCCACTATACAGTGGCATGAAAGCAACAGAGTACGAATTAACATGGTGCACACCCACACGCCCGTCACCTAGCATGTGTGTCACCTCAACACCAATCATATAACACATATTACGGGGTTTCATATGATCATCACTAAGTTTAGACAAGTTACATACATCGAACGAGCCAATATCAATACCGAGCGAGCCAAGCGATGCACAAAAGATGCCATCACGTGTGTAGCGACCTCGGAACGATCCAAAACTATCTAAAAGCAACTGAAATACATCAAATAAAGCCCAAGGAAACAATTCCAAATGATAAAGATCAAATCCTTAATCAAAATCCAAAACCGGCCAAAAATCACACCAGAGCCCGCGCCTCAAACACCATCAAAACTCACAAAATCTGACAACCCATTCAATTACGAGTCCAACCATACTAGTTTTGCTCAAATCCGACTCCAATTCGATGTTCAAAATTCAAATATTCATATTATGAAATATTACGACAAAACCCCAAAATTTCTCTTTAAATTCATCAACCAATTGCTAAAAATGAAAACAGATTCATGAAATATGGTGAACACTTACCCCAATTTATATGGTGAAATTTGATCCAAAAATTTCCTCATTCCAAGTCTCACATCTCAAAATATGAAGAAAAGACCAAGGCCCTCGATTTATAGCTTCTGCCAACATTTTCGCACCAGCGACTCTTTAGCCGCTTCTGCAGCATCGCTTCTACGACATAACATCCGCTTCTGTAGAATCAACTGAGGACTCGACCCTCGCACCTGCGTACAACATATCTTCTTCTGCATCATCGCAGGTGCGAGCCACCATCTGCACCTGCGAAAATACCTCACTCTTGCGCTCCATCACCTCGCACCTGCACATCCGCATATGCGCCCAAATCTCCGCTTATAAAGTCTTCCTCACCCAGCACTTTCCTCGCCTCTGTGACGCCTTTGTCGCTTCTGCGGCCATCACACCTGCGCAATACCCATCGCAGGTGCGGAACACCAGAACCAACACCTTAGCAAAAATCCAAAAATGAAATGAAATGATCTGAACCTCATCTGAAACTCACCTGAGCCCAACGGGACCTCGTCCGAACATGCCAATAAGTTCAATAACACAATATGGACCTACTCGAGGCCTCAAAACACACAAAATAACATCACAACGCTGAATTACAACTCAAATCGAAATCTATGAACTTTGAACCTTTCAACTTCAATAACTCGTGCCGAAACATAGCAAATCAACCCAAAATGAACCCAAATTTTGCACACAAGTCCCCAATGACATAACAAAGCTATTCCAATTCCCGGAACCACAATCCAAATCTGATATCCTCAAAGTCAAATTTCGGTCAAACTATTGAACTTTCCAAACCTTCAAATCTCCGATTTTGCTATTTGAGCTGAAACCTTATAAAAACATCCAAATGCAAATTCGAGAACACGCTCGAGTCCAAAATCACCATTCAAAACTTACGGAACCATCATAACTCCGTTCCAGGGTAAAATTCATAAAAAGTCAAACTTAGTCAGCTCTTTCAACTTAAAGCTTCAACAATGAAATTCATTCTTCCAAATCTATTCTGAATAACCTGAAAACCAAAACTGACGATTCAAATAATTCATAATACATCATACGGAGCTACTCATGCGCGTAAACTACCGAGCGAAGTACAAATGCTCAAAATGACCAGTTGATCATTACAGAAGCAGATACAGATACAAGGCCCGGTGTGATCCAGGACCCCGAGGAAAACAAAACTATTAAAACAAATATGAAAGAACTCAAAGTTGTTGTGTTATTCGTTCACTAGCCTGACAGAAAAGTCTATGTTGGGACAAACCTAAGTCCGGAGTTAAAAAGTAAGTTAACTAAATTTTTACGCAGTAATGCTGAGTATTTTTCCTGGTTGCATAAGATATGATAGGTATCCCACGTAGTAATGTTGAGTATTAACTTATGAGGTAATGACTCATAAGTTAAATGGAGATCCACTACACCCTCTGGTGAATCAAAAAGAAACGAAAGCAAGGAACATTCAAAAATCAGGTAATTCAAGAGGAGGTAAAAACAATTCTAAAAATTATTTTAATCGGTAAGGTAAAGTACCCTGACAGGTTAGCAAATACTGTTGTAGAGCCAATGGAAAATGGAAAATGGCCAGTATGTGTAGATTTTAGTGATCTAAATAAAGCATCCCCCAAAGATTCATTCCTTATACCGCATATAGATCAACTAATTGATTCTACTGCTGGTAATGAACTTTTAGTTTTTTAAACGCTTATTCTGGATATAATAAAATAAAAAAGGATCCCCTAGACGAGGATAAATATTATTTTATTAAAGATAGGGGGACTTATTGCTACAAAGTCATACCTTTTGGCTTGAAGAATGTTGGAGCTCCATACCAGAGGTTGGTGAACAAAATATTTCAAGAACCTTTGGGGAAAACCATAGAAGTCTACATCGATGACATGTTAGTAAAATCAACAGCAAAAGAAGATCATCTCAGGAATTTGAATTAAACCTTTGACAAACTTCGCAAGCACAACATGAAGTTGAACCCGGAGAAAACGCCTTTTGTATAGACTGGGGTAAATTTATAGGTTTCCTTGTCTCTATTAGGAGGATTGAAGTAAATCCAGCTCAAATTAAAGCAATCAATGAGATATCGGATATACTCACAAGTAAAAAGTAAGCATAAAGGTTAACTAGGAGAGTAGAAGCTCTATGGAGATTCATATCTAGATCCTTAGAGAAGTGTTTAAAATTCTTCTCATTATTGAAAAGTAAATTCAGTTTGAATGGACCGGTAGATGTCAACAAGCTTTGAAAGATTTGAAAGCATATATATCAAAAGTGCCTCTGTTGTCAAAGCCAAGGAATGGAGAAAGATTACTCATCTACTCAGCTGCATCATGAGTAGTGGTAAGCGCAGTATTGGTGCGAGAAGAAAAAGGTATGGAGTATGTTAGTAAGTCCTTTTTGAATTCTGAGAAACGATATCCTCATTTAGAAAAACGAACACTAACCTTAATAATGGCAACAAGAAAGTTACGACCCTATTTTTAATGTTATCTTATTTATGTCCTAACTACTTTTTCATTAAGGAATATTTTACACAAACATGAATTATCAAAATGATTAGCTAAATTGGCAATATAGCTTAGTGAATATGATATTGTTTATCATTCTCGAACTGCAATAAAGTCACAGGTACTAGCAGATTTCAGTTCGAGCTTACTTCCTGAAGCTGAATGAGGTACGGGTATTTACCAGATATAATCTGGGGACCTGGACATTATACACCGATGGATCCTCAAATGTAGAAGGAGTAGGTTAGGGTATTGTTTTAATTTCACCTTCAAGGAAAATTATTAGGCAAGCAATAAAATGTTACCCTATAATTAAAAATGAAGTCGAATATGAGCCGGTGATTGCACGCTTAGAACTTGCAGATGGGGATGTCACGACCCCAAATCACAGCTGGCCGTGATGGCACCTATCATGATACTAGGCTAGCCAATTTACTGAAATTTATTAAGAGATTTTCCATTTAATTCATCAAATATCCGAATTTTCATAATAATTCTGTTTCTTAAGCATTTCAAAATCAATAAAAATGATTAGATCATCTAAGCACAGTCCCAACATCTGGAGTCAACTATCTTGAGCATCTAAGAGATGATACAGTCTAATACAAATCCTCTACTAAAACAAGACTGAGAAGTAAAGTAAAATGATAGGGTAGGAAGGAGAAAGAGTAGGCCACGGACGCCGAGCAACTACTTCACGATCTCCGAACAATGCTCCAAATGGGGTAGCTCAACTATCGCTCTGCCCTGGTACCTGAATCTGCACACAAGGTGCAAGGAGTAACGTGAGTACGTGTTGCGAGGATAGAATTCATAGTTTAACATGTTATATACCTTACATTTTTTGTGCGTTAATGCTAAAAATACACTTTTTATGTGCATAATGGAGTCTATTTCATGTGTAGGTGAATTGGAGATGGAAACCACGCTAAATGGATGCAAATACATCGAAAATACGCTCAAGTGGCGAGGAGGAGTGCACCGGGCTATAGCTGGGCGCCAGAGCCCAAACGCCTGACCCTGCCTGGCATTAGCCAGGCGTTAGAGATGAAACGCCTGACCCTGCCTGGCGTTAGCCAGGCGTTAGAGCTGAAATGCCTGCCTTAGCCTGGCATTAGCCAGGCGCCAGGGCCCAAACGCCAGGCCCCTATTCCGGCTAAATTCGAGTTTTGAAGAGCTTAAGTGTTTCCCGGTTGGAATAGAAGTCTCCTACACGGTTAGGGTATATCCCAAACGTATAAATAGACCCCAAAACACAACTTGAAGAGGATTCGAAAGAGAAAGTCATCAAAGTGAAGGAAAACCTGTGGGATTACTACTCAGCAAAGCAAAAACATTGATTTTTATCTCCTTAGTTCATTACTCTGTAATTCAATTATGCGAGTTATTTTAGATTTGATATTTATGAATATGAGTAGCTAATTTTCTTAATCTAGGGTTTTGGTGGAACCCGTTGGGGGACAAACTTATTGTGGTATTAATATAGTTTTGATTGGTTGTTTAATCTATATTTGTTCAACTATGTTCTTGTTGTAGTTAATTGAATGACCATCAATTAGCTGTGCCTATTTAGTATGCATCTACTTGAGAGAGAGTGCATATTTAGGTAATTGTTTGAACAACACCACTCCCAGAGTATAGACGAAAGTCATAACCGAGGGTTTAGAAGTTGGATTAGAAATAACGATACTTCGGGTGCAATCTAAAGTGAACTGTAATGCAATCTAGCTAGCGTAACTTGAGAGAGTGCGTCTAGTAAATTATCATAATTACTTGAGAGAGATTTATGGTAGATAGAATGTTCATGATTGATATAGAGAATTAGTCAAGTTATAGGAAATATCTGAGAAGTAAGTTCACCAACGGGGGATACCATAACCTTAGACCTTTATTATAATTGTTTAAATCATATTGTTAGTCATTGTTAGTTTATCATTATTGCCAGTAGAAATAATAATAAATCACCAATTGATATTCAAAAGTCTTGAGAAAACTGATTAAGTAAAAGTTTTGTATTCTGACGGCTTGATTGATACGTAAGTTCCCTGTGGGATCGACTCTGGGCATAATACCCCGGATTATATTTGCAACGCCCGCTTAGACTTTTATAAGACATAGTTGAGCGTGATCAAATTTTGGTGTCGTTGCCGGAGAATTAACGGTATTATCAATTGCGTTAGAAGAAATACAAAATTCTGAAATATAGTTTTTTCTTCAAATTTTCATTTTCACATTGGAAGATTAACGTTTGCTAACGTGTTGCAGGTGCATGCCTAGAAACTCATCGAGGACTGGTGAAGCAATTGAAGCCTTATCAGACCCCGAGAACGTTTTCAGGGCCATAAACCGGACCAACCGGAAAAGCAAACATCAACCACAAATTGAAAAAATTGAAACCGACATGGAAGATCCACACAACCTGAATAATCATGGAGATGATGTGGTAGACCCAGTCACTCAAATAGGGGCAGAGGATCCTTTATATGACTGGGCACAACCCACAGCTGAGAATTTGGCCACAACAATACTGGTTCCTCAGATACAGGCCGAGTCCTTTCAGATAACAAATAATATGCTGGACCTATTGCAGAACAAAGGGCTATTCTCAGGGTCATACATTGAAGAACCCCAGCAGCACTTGAAAAAAGTGCTGCCCGAACTTGGCTAAACTCACTCCCCATCAATTCCATTACCACATGGGAGGAGTTAGTTAAGCAACTCGTGAACAAGTTTCACCCACCCAACAAGACTGCCCAACAAATCGATGATATCTTAAGCTTCCGACAGAAACCAGCCGAAACCTTACAAGAGACTTGGGAGCGATTTAAGGGTATGTTGGTTATCTGTCCACATCATGGTATTCCATAGAAAATGTTAGGGCAGCGTTTCTAGAAAATGTTGATGTTTCAGCTGGTGGAGCATTCCTGAGCAAAACATGGAGAGAGAGTCAAATCTTACTTGATAAAATGGCACAGAATTCAGGATGGACAACAAGGAATGCACCCATTACTCATGTAGTTCATTCAGTGCCATTCGATCTATCTAATACCATTGCAGAGAACGTGGCCACCTTGATAACACAAATGGGTATACTTACTAAGAAGGTGGAAGAATCGTGACAAAAACAACAGGTACACATCGTTGACACAACCAATGGGGGCTTATGCACATCATGCATTAGTCAACAACTTGGTAACCACTGGAATGCAGAATGTGATAACCCTCCTCATCATGAAAATAAGAATTATGTGACAAATTATGAACGTCAGAGACAAGGGGGGCAAAATTGGGGTCAACAAGTTCAACCATATAGGCCTCCTCACCAACAGCAGAATAGTGGAAATATGGGCACCATGAGACCACGGGGAAATGCAGCACCATGTCAGAGACCGTACGGTTATAACCATCAAAATCAGCAACAATCATACTACCCTCCTCAGCATCAACAAGGGGGAAGGCAAGAAGATGGTTTTTCACGGTTGGAAGCTATGATGCAGCAGGTGGTTGGGTCAACTACCAAAATCAGTGAGAGAGTAGATGCACATGATGCAGCTATTAAAAATATTGAAGTACAGTTGGGGCAGATTTCAAATGCAGTTAACAATCGTCCTCGCGGAACTTTACCTGCTGATACTCAGGAGAATCCAAGGGACCAGGGCCCAAAATAATTAATGGCAGTGACCCTCCGCAATGGAAGAGACCTGGACCTAGAACAAGAAAGGAGGCATGAAAGTAGACAGACAAACACATTGGTACAGGTACCTAATGAAATTGATGA
>ML352842.1:5892-20166 GCA_005239505.1 Nicotiana paniculata
GGGGGGGGAGGGGGGGGAGTTCTGACCCCTACTGCCCAGGCCGCAGGACATGCAGCAGCAGTATATCAGACCCCGGGTACACAACCCGTGGGTGGATCCCAGCCCGTAGCAGCAACACCTAAGCTCAGACCAACTGCGGACGGTGATCCGCAGAAGTTACTAGATAGATGGACCCGATTGCACCCTCCTATCTTCGGAGGTGAGAGGGGCGAGGATGCCCAGGACTTCATTGATAGGTGCAGAGACAAACTGCACAACATGAGGATACTGGAGTCTCATGGAGTGGACTTCACTACTTTTTAGCTTGAGGGCAGGGCCCGCAGATGGTGGCAGTCTTATATCCTTGGTAGACCGGCAAGTTCCCCTCCTATCACTTTGGAGCAGTTCACTCAGTTGTTTCTGGACAAGTATATCCCACCCTCCGAGAGGGAAGAGCTGCGGTATCAGTTTGAGCATCTGGAGCAGGGACAAATGTCAGTGACAGACTACGAGGCTCGATTTTCAGAGTTGTCCAGTCACGCCCTTATGTTACTCCCTAGTGATGCTGAGAGAGTGCGGAGATTTGTAGCTGGGTTGCACTCAAGTATTAGGGCCAACATGGCCCGAGAGGTTGAGATGGGGACTCCCTATCAGCTTGTGGTCGAGATAGCTCGCCGGATTGAGGGTTATCGATCGAGGGGCAGAGAGCAGAGTCAGCAAGATAAGAGAGCTAAATTTTCTGGAGATTTCAGAGGTGCCCCAGCCAGGAGTAGAGGTCAGTTCGGTAGAGGCCAGCCTAGCAGGCCTCCATATTCAGCTCCTCCACCACCTCCCCGTGGTGCTCCAGTGAGGCCCTATTTCAGCGCCATGCCGGAGAGTTCCTACCGTCCACCAGCCATTCAAGGTTCCTCAGGCGGGTATTCCGGTCATCAGGGGTCTTCTAGTCCTTACTTCAGTGCCATGCCAGAGGGTTCTCACTGTCCCCCAGCTATCCAGGGTTCTTCTTCAGGGCAGTAGGCCATGCCACTGGTGAGATGTTATGATTGTGGGGATTCAGTCCATATGAAGAGGACTTGTCCCAGGATTTAGTGAAAGGCCGTTCAGCTGAGTTATCATCCTACATTATCAGCGGCAGTGGTTCGTCCACCCAGAGGTGGAGGGCAGGCTGGTAGAGGTCATCCCATAGGTGGAGGCCAGGCAGGGGGAGCTCAGCCGACCCCTATTCATTCCAGCGGAGGTCAGTCATTCGATGCTCCAGCTAGATTCTATGTTATTCCGGCCAGATCAGATGCAATGGACTCAGATACCGTGATTACAGGTATTATTTCAGTAGGTGGTAGAGAGGCATCAGTGTTATTTGATTCAGGATCCACCTATTCATATGTTTCAGCCTTATTTGCTCATTTCCTGGATGTTCCTCGTGAGTCCTTGGGCACTCCTATTTATGTGTCCACTCCCGTGAGCGATTCTGTGGTGGTAGACTGGATTTATCGGTCCTGTACATTTTGTGGGTTCGAGACTAGAGCAGGCCTCCTACTGCTCGATATGGTTGATTTTGAGATTATCCTGGGCATGGATTGGCTATCTCCCCATCATGCCGTGCTAGATTGCCATGCCAAGACAGTTACTTTAGCCATGCCCGAGTTGCCTAGGCTGGAGTGGAGGGGTTCCTCAGTTAGTGCAGCCAGTCGGGTTATTTCCTTCTTGAAGGCTCGACATATGGTCGAGAAGGGTTGTTTGGACTATCTTGCTTATGTGCGGGACACCACTGTCGAGTCTCCGATGATTGATTCGGTGCCAGTGGTTCGAGAGTTTGCCGATGTATTTCCTTCAGACCTTCCAGGCTTGCCTCCGGATCGTTATATTGATTTCTGTATTGATTTAGCCCCAGGCACCCAGCCTATTTCAATTCCCACGTACCGTATGGATCCGAAAGAGTTGAAGGAGTTGAAGGAGCAGTTTGAGGAGTTGTTGGCTAAGGGGTTTATCAGACCGAGTGTATCACCGTGGGGTGCTCCAGTTCTATTTGTGAAGAAGAAGGATGGGTCTATGCAGATGTGTATTGATTACCGCCAATTGAACAAGGTCACCATTAAGAAAAAGTACCCATTTCCGTGCATCGATGATTTGTTTGACCAGTTGCAGGGTGCTCGAGTGTTTTCTAAGATTGATTTGAGATCTAGGTATCATCAGCTGAAGATTCGGAACTCGGATGTTCCGAAGACTGCTTTTAGTACGAGATATGGCCATTATGAGTTCCTGGTGATGTCCTTTGGCTTGACTGATGCCCCAACAACATTTATGGACTTGATGAACAGGGTGTTCAGGACGTAT
The DNA here is from genome assembly GCA_005239505.1 of Nicotiana paniculata. NCBI lineage: Eukaryota > Viridiplantae > Streptophyta > Magnoliopsida > Solanales > Solanaceae > Nicotiana > Nicotiana paniculata. The sequence goes on from ML352842.1 coordinate 8,206, forward strand.
ATTGATTATTTTGTCATTGTCTTCAATGATGACATTTTGATTTACTCACGTAGCCTGGGAGAGCACGAGCATCACTTGAGAGTTGTGCTCCAGACTTTGCGAGAACAACAACTATATGCTAAGTTCTCCAAGTATGAGTTCTGGTTGGATTCCGTGGACTTCTTGGGACATGTGGTATCCGGAGAGGGTATCAAGGTTGATCCCAATAAGATTAAGGCAGTTCAGAGTTGGCTGCGTCCTACTTCAGCTACAGAGATCAGGAGCTTTCTGGGCCTAGCAGGTTATTATCGTCGATTTGTGGAGGGATTTTCTTCCATTACAACCCCATTGACTAGATTGACTCAGAAGAATTCCCCGTTGCAATGGTCTGACGAGTGTGAGGTGAGCTTTCATAAGCTCAAGACAACATTGACCTCAACACCAGTTCTAGTATTGCCTTCCGATTCTGGGATGTATACAGTGTATTGCGATGCTTCACGTGTTTGCTTGGGGTGTGTGTTGATGTAGGAGGGGAGAATTATTGCTTATGCTTCGCGCTAGCTGAAGGTTCACGAGAAGAATTACCCTGTGCACGATTTGGAGTTGGCGGCGATTGTTCATGCCCTTAAGATTGGGAGGCACTACTTGTATGGGGTGTCCTTTGAGGTTTATACAGACCACCGCAGCTTGCAGCACTTGTTCAAGCAGAGGGATCTTAATTTGAGGCAGCGTAGATGGCTTGAGTTGTTGAAGGATTATGATATCACCATTCTTTATCATCCGGGCAAGGCAAATGTGGTAGCAGATGCCTTGAGCAGGAAGGCGGAGAGTATGGGTATCTTGGCTTATATTGCAGCAGAGGAGAGACCTCTAGCCTTGGACATTCAGTCCTTGTCTAATCGCCTGGTGAGATTAGACCTTTCAAAGCCTCGCCGAGTTCTAGCACATGTAGTTGCCCAGTCTTCGTTATTAGAAAAGATTAAGGCTCGCAATTTGATGATCCGTGCTTGGCAGAGCTACGGGAGACAGTGGTTCAGGGTGGTGCCAAGGAGGTTACTATTGTCTAGGATAGTGTTCTGAGACTTCAGGGTCGTTTATGTGTTCCTAATGCTGATGGCCTGAGGGAGAGGATTCTAGAGGAGGCTCACAGTTCGCGGCATTCTGTGCATCCTGGTGCTACGAAGATGTATCGTGACTTGAAGAAACATTTCTGGTGGAGGCGGATGAAGAAGGACATAGTGGGGTATGTGGCTAGATATCTTAATTGCCAGCAGGTCAAGTATGGGCACCGGAGGTCAGGATGTCTACTTCAGTAGATGCCCATTCCTGAGTGGAAATGGGAACGTATCACAATGGACTTCGTGGTTGGGTTGCCTCGGACCTTGCGAAAAGTTGAGCAGTTTGGGTCATTGTGGATAGATTGACCAAATCGACGCATTTCATTCCAGTCGCTACTACATATACTTCTGAGAGGTTAGCCCAGATCTACATTCGGGAAATAGTCCGATTGCACGGTTTGCCGGTGTCCATTATATCAGATCGAGGTCCTCAGTTCACCTCGCACTTCTGGAGAGCATTACATAGTCAGATGGGTACCCAGATAGATCTCAGCACAACATTTCACCCTCAGACTGATGGTCAGTCGGAGCGTACAGTTCATATATTGGAGGACATGCTCAGGGCATGTGTGATTGACTTCGGAGGTCAATGGGACCAGTTCTTGCCTTTGGCCGAGTTTGATTACAATAATAATTATCAGTCTAGCATCGAGATGGCTCCATTTGAGGCTTTGTATGGTCGGCGATGTCGTTCTCCTATCGGGTGGTTTGATCCTGGCGAGGCTAAGTTATATGGCACCGACCTGGTGAAGGATGCTTTGGAGAAAGTGAAGTTGATTCAGGAGAGGCTCCGCACAGCACAGTCCAGACAGAAGAGTTACGCGGATCAGAAGGCGCGTGATGTATCATTTATGGAGGCAGATAAGTTCCTGTTGAAAGTCTCGCCGATGAAGGGTATTATGAGATTCGGGAAGAAGGGTAAGCTGAGCCCAAGGTTTATAGGTCCTTTCTAGGTGTTGAGGCGAGTTGGGGAGGTTGCTTATGAGCTAGCTTTACCTCCCAGTTTGTCAGGACTTCATCCGGTCTTTCATGTATCCATGCTCCGGAGGTACCACGCCGACTCCTCTCACGTGGTTGTTCGGCGCATGGTTAGCAAATTCAAGAAACTTAAAGTTCCTAAGTTTGATTCTAGGGGTTTTGAGGTGTGATTTTGAGTTTTAGCGTTGTTTTGGGTGTTCCGAAGGCTCGAGCGAGTCCGTATTATAATTTAGGACTTGTTGGTATATTTGGATGGGGGATCGGGTGGCCCCAGGTGCCTCTCGGGCCACCAAACGAGGCCAAAAACCAGCTGAAGCAGTTGCTGGTGCACCTGATCTGGTGTGACCGCATGTGCGGTTGCCCAGTCGCAGGTGCGAGATCGCTCCTGCGGTCCATGCCTCGCAGGTGCGGCTTCAGGTGAAGTTGCCCATTTCTCGCAGGTGCGGATAATATCCGCAGGAGCGGAGCCGCAGGTGCGAGCTACTCTCCGCAGGTACGAACCCAAGCCCCTTGCCCCTCTTCCGCAGGTGCGAGACTTTTCTCACGGGCGCGAGACCGCAGCTGCGATCCTTGAGCCGCAGGTGCGGTATCCCTATAGGCAGTGAGTTCTTTAAAACACGGGATAAAATTATTTTCACCCCATTCCCCCCCCCCCCCCCNAGTTTAATGCATGAATTCCTAGTCAAATTAACTACCTAATTAGTGAAAATCAAGGATTTGGGTAGTAACCTAGGGCTTAATGAAAATTTAGGGAATTACCCGTTAATTATCCATGGAATCATAAAAAAAAAACCAAAATATTAACGATCCTTAGGCGAATCCGAGCATGTGGGCCCGGGGGTGTATTTTGAGATATTTCAAAGTAGGCTAAAATGGTTAAGTAAATAGGGAAATTTCATGCTTTTGAGTCTAAATTAATGTATTCATGCAATATTTGACTATTTTTGAATCCTTGGGAGACGAGTTTGGAGATTTGGGCGCATTCTTGACTGGAAAGTAGGTTCTACACGAGGTGAGTCTCCTTTCTAACCTTGTAGGAGGGAATTGTCCCCATAGGTGATCATAAATAATTGCATGTCCTTAGTGGTGGGGGCTACGCGCGTACGAAGTGTCAAGAGTCCATGCGTAGCTACTAGTATGTTGTGTTGGGTAGTTTTAAGACTCACAAATATGCTTTTATGTACCTTACATGTGTCCCTAAATGTATTTTGAGTTGCATAGTATCCTTGAATTGGTATGAGAGTATTAGGAAGTTATGTTCAAAGATTATATTGCTTAAGTTCTTGCTTTTACGTATAATCTCTATTAAATCCCTAAATATTGATAATTTTGTGTATGTATACGGCACCCACGTCGCATGTATGATCCGTGAGCGGGATAGCCCTACCATTATGTCAACCGCGTCACATTTTCGATTCGCGAGCGGGATAATAAATGCATCTATGGTTCGAGCCATTCGAGCCTCGGCAGTGCACATTTATTTTCGCGACGCTTCGGCCGTACGCTTTCGGCATACTATGTGCTATATAAGTTACTAGGAGTTTTGTTGTAATTGTATAAACTGTTTCATGTGAAAAGGGAATTTAGTACATTATATGTTAGAGAAATTTGACATGCAAAGGTAATTACAATTATACTTGATATTTTATGTCTTTGTGATTACTACGACTGTTATGCCTGCCTAGCCCTTAATAATATGTTATTTAAATTTTGACCCTGTAAGTATCATGTCTACCTCTCGTCACTACTTCTTCGAGATTAGGCGGGATACTCATTGGGTACATATTTGTTTATGTACTCATGCTACGCTTCTGTACTTAATTGTACAGGCTCTGAGGCAGGTGCATTTGGGTATTCATTCGGAGCTCGTCCCTGACGTATATTTGGCGTGGACTTCTTGGTGAGCTGCTTTCCTTGACGTTTTTCTCTGGCATCACCTTGGAGTTCCTCTTTTCTTTTTCTATGTCTGTATTACTTTTCTTCAGACAGTAGGGAAAACTTGTACTTTCTTTTGGATACTGTGACGCTAGTTCCTGGCATGCCCATGTAGTGAATATTCTATTATTTTGGGTTGTAATTATTGGTGGTGATTGCTATATTTATTACTCACTTTTGGTTGTCTAAGTCACTTGTTTACTTCGAAATTTAAAGTCTAAAAGAAAAACTTTCAAGTATGGGAAATTGTTTTATAAATTAAAAAGGAACCACTAGTAAATTAAGGTTGGCTTGTCTAACATCGAAGTTGGGCGTCATCGCGACCTAAATTGGGATTTGGATCGTGACAAAAGTCTTGTTTTTAACTTCATGGAAAGCAACAACGGAAAGTATATTACCAATTCAACAGAACATACTTCTCATTTTAAGGATTTGAACTGATTTTCAGTTAAGTGGCAAAACAACAAAGTCTCAGGCATTATAATCAATTCTTTGTCATTTTAGATCACTAGAGCACACTAGTACATTTTTAAGATCATAAGCTGTTAAGTTATGAAACGAAAACTATTAAGTCAAAAAAATGGGATTATCTTAATCAACGAAAGAACCTAATATATTCTTGGGAAGCCTAATATATTCTTTTCTGGCAACAAAAAAGATATATCCTTAAATTAACGTATTGTCATGCATATATATATATATATATATATATATATATATATTCTTCTCGTTGGAATATCGGATCCTAATAATCCTAGGGCGTTGTTCTCTTATCATTTAGAAAGCTACAAAGAAGGTGTATCCAAACTCCAAACTCCAAACTCCAAACTCCAACAGAACATGTTACATTTTAGCATTTAAGCTAAACAGACATTTGTAAATCTTCTTTAAATTATAACATCAAGTCCTATATTGGTGATGAAAAGTCTTATACATAATATCTAATTCTATAGACATAATTTCTATAATTTGAATAGGGTCAAAAGTTATAATTTTCATTTAACAGAATACTTTTCACTTTTAAATAATTTTAAAAGTGAGTAAGCAATGACAACTCTTAAATAACTCAGTGATTAACAAGTTATATTATTACATAATTCATGAAATAAAGATTCTTAACATGACTCCTCTAACTACTTGTTAGTTGAAAACAGTAGCCTTTTACATGATATCTAAAACACAGAAAGAAAAATAAAAAAAGGGACTTCAACAAAACTTCTTTAATTAATAAGCTAAGTTTAGAACTTAATAGATAACTAGCCATGTAATATAAATTTAATGTAAAAGAGAATGTGGCTGACCTTTTGTGGCGCAGCGAACCGGGGCTGCGCCAAGGTCTACTATCTCCGGCCTCTACTCCGCAACCTCGAATGATCGTCAAACTCCGAAACGAGCACTCCACCGCCTCTATTACGACTAAACAAAAATAATAGAGGCTGACCAAAATGAGCCCTTAAAGTCCAAAAGGGTGTTGAAAATCTCTACCAAATCTGGTATTTATAGGTGTAAAATTAGGGTTCTTGGTTCCTTTGAGAGGAAATTTGAAATTCGGATTTCAAAATAAGTCAATGGATCTGTTTGAATTTTAACGTTGAACCCTTGTCACGATCCGATTTAACCCTGCGAAAGGTGTCGTGACGACACCTAGTCTCTACGACTAGGTAAACCTAATATTACGGAAAAACTTAAAGAAATCACATTAATAAAGGGGCAGAACAACATAATTTTAAATAAACAAAAACAGTGTTGCTCGGCATATACAAAATAAATCTCCCGAGACCCGGAATATCGCTAAGTCACAAGTTTCTATAATCTATGTAGCTCTATACAAAAGTCTGTAGATAAATAAGAAGACTCTAAGCGAGGGAGTAGAAGGGGACTCTGAGAATTCTGCGGACGCGAGCAGAAATACCTTGAAGTCTCCTGGAAATCAGCAACACGCACTAACCCTGAGGCTGATAGCTCGTACCTGGATCTGCACACGAAGAACATGTGTAGGAAAGGGCATGAGTACACCACAATGGTACTCAGTAAGTGTCGGGCCTAACCTCAGTCGAGTAGTGACGAGGTCAGGTTAAGGCCCTACCGGAGTAAATATAAAAAATTAAACAACAAAAGATATAAGTTTTACGGTAAACAGTTAAAGAAAAATTCTCGAAAATTTAACAGTCAAGGGATCCCTCGGCTCAGAACAAGGTAAATACAATGCGGAATCTCCCGGGATACCGTCCCGTAGTTCCGGATGATTATGCAGTACATGGGATCTCCCGGAATACGTCCGTAGTCTCAAAGTAAATATGCAGTGTTGGAGGATCTCCCGGAATACGTTCGTAGTCCCAAAATAAATATACAAGACAGGGGGATCTCCCGGAATACGTCCGTAGTCCCAATTTAAATATGCAAGACAGGGGGATCTCCCGGAATATGTTCATAGTCCCAATTTAAATATGCAACGTAAGATAAAATGACAGGTATGGCATCAAATTATACAGTTTACACTAATCACAGATAAGGAAAATAAGGATTTAAGTAAGCATGTCACACATAATGTCAAATAGGCAGTTAAAACACGTAAGCATGCTTTTCTAGTCTAAGCTAAACAATTAAACATATTAGTGCAATTCAATAAGAGAAATAATTTGTGATTTAAAAAGGAAAAACGGGATTTTTTTGCAAGAATAGCCCGTGTACGTACTCGTCGCCTCACGTACACGGCGCCCACACATCAAATAATACCAAATATCCTAAGGGGAACGTCCCCAACACTAGGTTAGGCAAGCCACTTACCTCAACCGCTCAAATCAACTCGATATCACGTTCTTGCCACGAGTATCCGACTCCAAATGGCCTGAATCTATTCAAATTAATTGTATATTGTAAATATAACTATAAGTAACTAATTTAACTAATTAATTTGAAGCTGAAATACGAAATTAGGAAAATCACCCAGAAAGTCTCCTCGGGCCCACGTCTCGGAATCGGGTAAAAGTCACAAATTATGAACACTCATTCAGTCGCGAGTCTGCTCGTCCAAAAGTTATCCAATTCCGACACCTAGAACTTGATCAAAACCCAAAAATTCAATTGGGGAACTTTCCCCCAAATTCCCACTCTTTCACTCCAATCCCTTGATTAAATGAGGAAAATTGCTATAGATTAATGAAATATACACGAATTAGAGTTAAGAATTGTTACCCACTGATTTCCTCTCTTAAATCCTTGCAAAATCGCCTTTTCCCGAGCTAAAATTCGAATTGTTGACAAAAATGAGGAATGAACCCTCGAATCTTCCTCTTGAACCCAGCGATTTCTGCACCTACAGACCTAGGACCGCACCTGCGGTTTTACGACCCAAATTTCCAACTCACGGGATCGTGATGGCGCCAAACACCACACTTTCTAGGCAAGCCAATGTTAGAACTTGATTAGCCATTTTCCTTTGAATATTTACTTAAACACAATAAGGCAATTTAAAATAAACTAAATCTAATAATTTTCAATAAACGTAATCAGGAATAATATTCAATATGATGAAACAAACCACAAACTAAAACCAACTATATAACTACCCAGGGTATGGTGCCAAAATTCACGAACTACTAAAGAGTACTACAAATAATGGACTGAAAGAATTATATATCTGTTTTTGAATGTAATAAAACAGTGTCTATAAAATTAAGAAAAGACTCCAGGAATCTGCGGACGCCAGAAGACCTACCTCGTGTCTCCGATCGATGATGTCAGCTACTAAAATCTCCTAACTCTGGCCGGTACCTGGATCTGCACAAAAGAGTACAAAGTATAGTATCAGTACAACCGACCTCATGTACTGAGTAAGTGCCGAGCCTAACCTCGACGAAGTAGTGACGAGGCTACGGCGGGGCATTAACAATATAACCTGTGAACAATATATAATAAAGCAAGAAGAAAATAATAATAATAATAAACTAAATAACCAGTAACTTGCAACAGTAAATAAAACAACTCGGATAACTCTTTTCAGATATCAGCTATAATCAACTCCTCAAAATTTCCAAATTTCAATTTAAATCACAGTAAAAATCAGAGTATGAAAAACCTTTTATTTTTATAAAACTGGAGTTTTTCCAAATCCTTATTTTTGAAAATCAGTAAAACATAAATATTCTCCCTTATAGCTCCTTGTTGTGGCGCGCAACCCGCTCCTACTTGTCCGCCCTTATTGCTCCTCCCTATATATATGTCACCCGTATTTCTCCTGTTGCGGCGTGCAACTCGATCCCACCTGTCCACCCTTATCAATCCTTGTTGCGGCGTGCAACCCGCTCCCACCAGACAATCACATAACTTTATTTATAAAAAAATTCACAATTCAGGTCAAAAACTTTCACAATATTCTTGTCTCAACAAATTTTAAACAGATAGCTGTACAACTCATGAACTTCATCAGTTATCATTTCACAATGAAACCAACAGGAATATATATATGAATCGTAAAACAATGTCATCCAATTCAAGCTTTATGTATCACCATGAGACCAAGGGAACAATCAATACCTCCAAAATACTAGGAATAATACTTGACAACAAGTCGATGAAAACAAGACATGGAGGTATCAATGATCATAAAATAATTTAAGCCAAGAACCAAATAAATTGGAAACAAGGAAGGGACCATGTTCAACAATAATTTCGGTGGCGCATAGATACTCGTCACCTCACCTATACACCACACGCATTCAAATTCACATAACATTTAAGTGGGGATTCCTATTCCCTCAAGTCAAGATTAAACCAAGCACTTGCCTCAAATTCGCAGGCCACTCACTGCTCAATTATCGCTTTTCCTTTCAAATTTGCCTCCAACCCGCTCGAATCTAATCATAATTAGCTTAATATCATTAATTTATGCTAAAGGAACTAACTTTACTGAAAAATCATTATTTTCCTAAGTTTTCTCAAAAAACGTTAAAACTCGACCCCGAGCCCGCTTGGTCCAAACTCGGGGTTCGGACCAAATTCCGTTTCCTCATTCACCCCCGAGCCCGAACATGCAATTAGTATAAAAATCTGACCCCAATTCGAGGTCAAAATTTCATTTTTACAAAATTTTCCAATTCTACCCAAACCCCAATTTCTACCATGAAAGTTCTTGATTTTTTTATTGAAAAGTGATGAAAAATATTGGGTAATTGAAAGATAAGAGTTAAGAATTGTTTACCAACACTTTGAGGATGAATTTGTGTGAAGATAATCACCTCTAGGTCTTTGTAGTTCGAAAAATATGAAGAAAGAGGTTCTGCCCGTTTTTAAAACATGTTTTATATGACTGGGCAAGCCTTCATCGCGTTCGCGATGGGCCTGCCGCGTTCTCGAAGGGTCAGGCCCGTTGGCCTTCGCGTTCGCGTAGGGCTTGGCCCAATGGCCTTCGCGTTCGCGACCAGGTGGCCGCGTTCGCATAGAGGGAAACAACTCCTCCTTCCCCAGATCCAATTATGCATCGCGTTCGCGTGAGCCAGAACGCATTCGCGAAGCTTTAACCCACCAGTGTTTCGCGTTCGCGTCCTGAGCTCCGCGTTCACGAAGGACAAAAATACCCCAGTGCACGAGTGAAGCAACGCGAACGCGAAGCACAACTCGACTGTGCACCAGAAACAGCAAAAACATCAGACTTTAACATGCCCAATACATCCCATAGCCTATCCAAAACTCATCCAAGTCCTCGGGGGTCTAAACCAAACATGCACGCAAGTCTAAAAACATCATACGGACTTGCTCGTGCGATCAAATCACGAAAATAACATCTAAAACTATGAATTTAACCTCAATACTCATCATTTTTCTTAAGAACACTTAACTTTCACTATTTCTCAACCGGACGTCCGAATCAAGTCAAATAAATTCTGATTCTCACCAAATTTCACAGAGAGGACTTAACATAACAAACCTGTATCAAGCTCCGGAACGAAAAATACGGGCCTGATACCAACGGTTTCAAACATTAATTCATTTCTTTATTTCATTAAAAATCCAGCAAACTAATTTTCTTTAAAAAGGGATTTCTAAGGCTAGGGATCTCGGAATTCGATTACGGGTATACGCCCAAGTCCCATATTTTACTGCAGACCTCCCGGGATCGTCGGAACACAGATGCGGGTCCGTTTTCTAAAAATGTTGAACCAAGTCAACTAAAAACCAAATTTTACATTTCAAAATTATTTTTTCTCATATTTTCACATAAAAACTTTCCGATTTCACGTCCGGACTGCGCACGCAAATTGAGGTAAATAAAAATTAATCTTTTTAAGGCTAATGAGCCTGCAATTGAGTATTAATTTATAAGATGACCCTTTGGTTCATCACATGCGGACAGACCCATCGCAGGTGCGAAGTTCACTTATTGGGCTGGGTCCGCACCTGCGTCCCCTGGCCGCATCTACGGTTCCGCTTCTGCGGACAACTAGTCGCACCTACGATCCCATCTTGACAAGCACATTTTTACATCTGTGAATTCCCCATGCGCACCTGCGAGTCCGCACCTGCAACCTCCCCTCCGCAGGTGTGAAACACTAGAACCAGCAATGCACCAGATTTTCATAAGTCCAAATTTCCTCCCGTTAAGCATCTGAAACACACCGAGGCCCCCAAAACCTCAACCAAACCTACCAACCAATATTATAACACCATACGAACTTAGTCGAGCCTTCAAACTACCTCGAACAACACCAAAAATTATATACACAGGTCACAAATGGCACTACGAACCTATAACCACTCTCGGAATTCCATTCCGAGCTCGATATCAAAATTTTTCTATCGGTCGAAATCGTCAAAAATCTAATTTTTGTTAATTCAAGCATAAATCTACTACAGACCTCCAAAACACATTTTCGATGCACTTCCAACCCCAAAATCACTCAACGGAGCTAATGGAGTCGACGAAATTTCATTCCGGATCCGTCTTCACACAGTTCCAACTATGGTCTAAATTCTATAGCTTAAACTCACATCTAGAGACTAAGTGTCCGAAAACTCTCTGAATTCCATAACCAATCACTCCAGCAAGTCTCAATAGCATAAACAAACGTGAGGAAATCAATTATTAGGGCTCTAACTCTCAAAACGACTGGCTGGGTCGTTACAACCCTTTTGGATGGATTCGATCGGAAGGAGAAAAGGAAAACAGATATGTGAAATCAGAATCCCTAATGCCAAAAATAACGAAATTTGCCTGCTGTTTGCGAAATTCGTTGTACCTGAAGCGAAAAATAAGAAAGTAACAATGAGAGATTTTGAGAGAGTGAAGAAAGAGATGGAGAAAAGCCTTGAAAAGTTTGTCCAAGAGTCTGTAGGTTAGGAAAATGGGGATGGGGTAGCGTGGGTCCTAGTCAACTTGGTGTTGGAATTGAGGTGGTAATTCAATATGATTAAATGTGAGAGTTTGGAATCCAAACCAAAGAGATATTTCTAGTAAAAAGGATCAAAACCTTTGGATCAAATCTAATCGGACGACTCAAAATTACTGAAGAAGGAAAATGGGCGAGGGCTCAAAAATCACGTTTCCTTTATGGAAACCCAAGCCTTTAGTTGCTAATTTAATGCTCAAGCCAACTTATGATTTTTATCTTTCCTTTCTCTTCTATGAATGGTTTTGTATTAATTATGGGTTTTTTTGGGTACTTTATGTCTCTCGCAATAATTTATTTGGTGGAATAAATAATCTTTTATTGGTATATGTGAATGCTTGTATGAAGATTCATATTTAGGCAAATAACTGATGTTTGTAACATTATAAATATTATATACATTTTATATAATTAGTATAATATATTAAATAATTATTTATTAAATATATTATGAAGTGTATATTAAAATGTTCTTATTGGTATAATATTATATTATTTTGATAAAGATAGTACATAATTCATAGTAAATATACACAATGTATGTTTGGAGTATTAATATTATAATT
>ML352843.1:0-31008 GCA_005239505.1 Nicotiana paniculata
TCTTGCTCTCACAGATTCATAGACAAGATATTCGAATCCCGTCGAAAGAGGTGAGTCTCGCCGAAAATGGCGACCTAAAGTGACGAGTGGAAACTCTATCCCCTCAAACTGGAGGGACAGTAGCCGCCTTCCCCTTTAATCCTCTCTCTACTGTCTCAAACGCTATGGACGTTGCTTAAAGCTCTAAAACTAGTCCGTGAACGACTCACTTCCTTCTCAATCGAACTCCATCTTACTTTCAAGGTCTAAAAGCTTGCTTAAACTTAGATTCGAGATTGCTGGCCGGAGAATGCCATTTCCGGCAATCTTGTGTTTCCGGAATTTTGAGTTGGATTTCTCTGTTCCTCGCTTAAGTTGCTATCAAAGCCGAGATGGTTCCCATTATAGTGAGTACCGTTTGTGAGGTTTGTCGATTGAAATCTCCGGTCGCACGTTCGTCTGCTCGTTTCAAGATTTATTAACTGTTCTTTTAATACAGTTTTCAAGAGTGTGCAACAGTAAAGGTGCATTTTTCAAACCATATTTCATTTCATCTCTTATTCTAGTTTGGTGAAGGAGTTTAATTTGGTTTGGCATTTTGTTATGTTGGTTTGGTGGCATTTGCTCTCTTTGCATTATCTGGTTAAGATTCTTAAATCGTGATATTGTTTGGTTAAGTTTCTTAAATGGTGACAACGAGTAGGATAATCGGATATTTCAATGCAATCTCGACTTATATGCTAAAAGCTCTGCAGCTCGCTGAATGTTTTAGTCGTACTCTAAATTAATGAAATCCCCGTGATTATGTACACGTTCGCGTGACATAGTTGTGAATTTGTTATCGAAANTGCGTGACATGATTTAAACGTCAATTTTAAAATAAAAAAAACCAAGGTACACGTTCGCGTGAATTTGTCAAATAATTTTAATATTGACTAAGGGCTATTAATTATGTACACGTACATGTGATATGATTTTTAGCACGCTAAATTAAACGGGTATACGTACGCGTAACTCTCATTAAGGTAATCCTTTTAGATAAATCAAATAATTAAAAGTGGTAAATGTAAAAATGCACATAGGTATAAAATCAGTAATTAAACAATTTAGGCCAAGTTTAATCATTAAGCGACCGTGCTATAACCACGGAACTCAGGAATGCCTAACACCTTCTCCCGGGTTAACAGAATTCCTTACCCGAATTTCTGGTTCGTAGATAATTTAAACAGAGTCAAAATTCCTCGGTTTTGGGATTTTAAATAAATGGTGTCCCAGAACACCGTAAAAAAAAAATTCGGGTGGCGACTCAGAATAAATAAAAATAAATCCCAAAAATCGAATAATGTCACTTAAATTGAAAAAACTCCCTTATTATCCTTGTCGGGGTAGTGGAAAAGGAGGTGTGACACCCCTGGTATTTGCTCAACTTAGGAGTTGTATGTTTCTACCTTTTTGTCATTAGCCTCGATCTTCTTTTCCCCTGATTCGACTCGCTTTGTGAGTTCCTCGAGCATTTTAATGATGGTGTGGCCAGTCCCCGATTCGTTGGCGTTCGACCTCTCCGATACTGGTTCATTCCTGTGAACAACTTCAAGTGAGGGCTCTGGTTCAGCTCTACCTGGAGCCCGGTTCTGGTTTTGAAGTTGCACTATGCCAACTTGTTAAGCTTGCAACATCTCAAATATCAATCGAAGGCTAACTCCGTCATCTTCGCAGCCCTGTGCATTTTGACCGGTTGGTCGAGCTTCTCTACGGACGTTGTTTTCGGGGTCGATGCCCAATTGGCATTTAGAGCGACATGGGAGCTGACGTCGATGGGGTCTGCGACTGGTACTCCCTGGACGCCAACCTGAGGTACCTCGATTGGGGCGACTACATTGTCGTTTTCCCCATGGAAACCGAGGCTGTTGTCAGCGTGTGTGGGTACTGCTTGTGAGTTCCACATGTTGATCCTGAAATAAAAAACACTTACGATAATAAGCATAAAGCAGTGTGTTACCGGAATTAGTTTTAAGCAATCACTATTATCCTTAGCCCCACGGTGATCGCCAAACTATTTACCCTTAAAATCGGATAACAATTAAACTTATAAGTGGTTTTAAGAACACGTGATTCTACCTAATACCAATTGATTAATATGACGATTAATAATGGAAATTGGCAATAAAGTAAAGCAAACCAGTAACAAAATGCAAAGCAGGCCTCGAGCTAGGATGGCCTCGAACTGAATGATAGCACAGTTATGAGTATGAAGTAAACTGATGAAGAAGAGAATAAGAGAAAAGAGAGTATGGTATTACTGTGATAATGCGAAAGTTAGATAGTTCACAAATGATTGGAACCCCCTATATATATAGTAGAGGAATTCTACTTATGGTACAATTATAATTACAGAAGAAAATCCCATGATTAACTAAATAATAGTTCTTGATTTGATCCGTTCCGAGATTTACGCCATGATCCTCGACGAGTCACGAATATCTCGCAATTATGTTATTATGCTATCTTCGGTCTTGCTCGATATCTATCCCGTTTGGTCTCGATCACTACCGGTCTCGGTCTCGACAGGTATCTCGAATCCTAAAATTGGTACCTTATTCTCATGCCTCGAACTGGTCTATTAAAGGGGCCGATCCCCAATCCATCGCCCCTTATCTCGGTTAACTAGTGGCCCGATTTAAACCTTATACAATTTTCTTTACTGCTTTTGCCTCGCACAAAACGTGACGCACGATTAAAATAAGCCCCAACCGACGACTCGGGCAAAATTAGTCTTCTTCTAATAATATTAATAATTCCTCTTCTAGTCAACTTTTCAGTTCCCACTGGAAATTCCTCTGTATGTTACTTTCCAAAGTACTTTCATTATGAATGGAAAGAATTTTCTTATTTAAAAAGTACAACTAACACGGTGTACATATTTTCTTTCTCTGCGCGTATAACAAGATATACCACCACTATAAAACTTTCTTATTCAAATTGCCTTCCTCTTAATTCTTTGTGATTGCAAAAATATTTTTTTCTTTTCCAGTTGAAAGAAGTGGGAAATGGGCGGAGTTAAGGTGACGATGGAGGTGGGAAGCGACGGCGTGGCCGTCATCACCATCTTTAATCCTCCGGTGAACGCTCTTGCTATTCCCAGTAAGCTTATCCCTTGATACTTATTTCGATTTCACTTCATGTGTTTGGATTGGATTTTGATTCGAACTTTTGTATTGGTGATTTCAGTTATCGCTGGATTGAAGGAGAAGTGGACTGAAGCGACGATGAGAAACGATGTTAAAGCTATTGTTTTGACTGGTTAGCTCCCTATACCGTTCGGTAATTAGGTGGTTGCTTGTAATTAGGCAAGATCTTCTGTGTTCTAGGACTAGGATTCAGGAATAGAGATGATTTATTTCGTCTATAAGTGAAATTTCACTTTCTAAAGAATGTGGTGAGGCGAAGTGTTAGTGATCTGTTGCTTTATGGATTTATTTATTTATTTGATAACGCTGGTGTTTAGGCGTGCACCTTGGCTATTCCACTTGGTGTGTGTACCAAGCTTAGGTAGATAGGAAGAAACCACCGAGTGTTTCTTTGCCTCACTTGTGATTTAACGTGCTCATGGTTCTCAATCCACTTCATTGACCAATAGGCCACATCCTTGGGTGCTTTATGGATTTATTTATTTATTTGATAACGCTGGTGTTTAGCCCAGCTTGCATGCACCTTGGCTATTCCACTTGGTGTGTACCAAGCTTAGATAGATAGGAAGAAATCACCGAGTGTTTCTTTGCCTCACTTGTGATTTAACGTGCTCATGGTTCTCAATCCACTTCATTGACCAATAAACAACATCCTTGGGTGCTTTATGGATTTATTTGAGTTCAATTTTTTTTTGGTACATTTGGTGTTTTTCTTAACTCCACCTATGGTGAGTTTTGCATAGCCAGACCAAGGCCTGCCTGGATAAAGCAGGTTGGCGGTTAGTTTAATTTAGTTGTAGTTTGATGAATCATATAGGGCAAGGGCGGATGCATGTAAGCCCAAGTGGTGTCAAGTGACGTCGCTTCGTCGGAAAATTTTATTTAATTCATTTATGGTAGATTATATGCGAAAAGCAAATAATATATAACGGAAACAAAGTGACACTACTTGCCAAATGCAGTTCTTAATGCATTGGTCGAGCGTCTAAATTCCTAGCAAAAGTTGGAGCTTCGATTCGACCTGCCTGCATTTTCATTTTCTCGAGCACTTTTTGCTAATAAAAAGCATTCGAACTGCCGACGCCAGCTCTAAATACACTGAACAAACCAATAGACGTACTATTCTATGTTGAAGAAGTGATAAGGATATTCATTTTTAAACCCACAATTCAGAAAAAATTCCTTGGCTCGTGGGATTGACGTAAGGGGGCAGAGATAGCTATAACCATGAGCAGCTATGATATTATAAGTTTCTTCCTACATCGGGTGAATTTGGTTAATATTTTTAATGTTATTCCTGTCGAGATTGAAAAAATGGCAAAAAAAAAAGCATTTTTTAAATATTTTTTCGATGTGTTGGCTTGCTGCTACTTTACTCTGCTTCCCATCTCTCTCGTCATCCCCCAACTTCTGTGAGTCACCCTCGACCGATTAATTGTGACATCGCTTACGAAAAATTGATATAGGGGTTCTAGTTTTATTAAGACGCAGTTGATTGATTTGTGCGCTTTGCTTAATTGTTTATGTGAGTCTTCCATTGCATCTCATTTTTGTGCTCTCTGTGTTTGTATTCAGGAAATGGTGGGAGATTTTCTGGTGGTTTTGATATCAATGTTTTTCAGAAGGTTCATGGGACTGGTAGGATTACTTTAATCTCATCTTCGTATAGTTCAAGGTTGTGTCTCAATGGACATCCGTGTTGAAAAAATGGAATTGGATTAAATCTTGCAGGAGATATTTCTCAAATGCCTGATGTTTCTGTTGATCTTGTGGTGAACACGATGGAAGGTAGTTGACACTTTTTAAATCATGATTTCAGATCTTTATATATATCTTTACTTCTCTTGGTGCTTCTGTATCATTCTGTAGTCAAATGTTATTTTCAAATCTGTCAATCCTGTTGTTTTATTTTTAATTTTAGATGGTAAGAAGCCTGCAGTCGCTGCCATAGAAGGACTTGCACTAGGAGGCGGCCTGGAATTGGCATTGGTTTGTGATATCTGTAGCTTGTGCTGTCTATATAACTCTTTTCTTGGTGTGTCAATTAAGTAGTGTACGCTTTTGGCAGGGATGCCATGCACGAATTGCTGCACCACGAGCACAACTGGGGTTGCCAGAGCTCAGTCTCGGAGTCATGCCTGGCTTTGGAGGTAATTCTGCCACATACTGCTCATTGCACTTGATTGTAGGTTTTGAATTATATCCATTACCAACTGACTAAGCACAGAGACAATGTTTCTTCTTAAGGTACACAACGTCTTCCGAGGCTTATAGGGTTGTCTAAAGCTGTTGAAATGATGATGGTAAGTCATTTATCTTCATATCGGTAAACTAGCTGAAACTTGTGACTAGTGGTGGCAAAATGGTTAAAAGAAAACAATTAACCACCCATATTATCCACTAAAAATGGGTCGGATAATGATCTTTTTAAAAACGGGTCAAATATGGATAAGAACCATATTATCCATTTAGAAAATGGATAACCAATGGATAACTAATGGTTTAACTTTTACATTTGTAAAGCCTCAAATTGGGGGTTCCTCAAGTTTGGGAGACTAGGAATTTTCCCAAATGTGATCATATTAAAGAAGCCATGAATAATATGGTTACCCATATTATCCACCGGTTAACCGTTTCTTATCCGTGTTAATATGAGTCGGGTCAGATAATTTATCCGTTTTTCATTACCAGTTTTCGACCCGTCCCATATCCGACCCGCCCGATTGCCACTCCTACTTGTGACTATTTTCTTTTCCTGGTTCTGAACTGTTTAGATTCTCAGGTTAATTTATTTGGTCTATCAATTCATTACCAAAGAAAG
The DNA here is from genome assembly GCA_005239505.1 of Nicotiana paniculata. Lineage (NCBI taxonomy): Eukaryota > Viridiplantae > Streptophyta > Magnoliopsida > Solanales > Solanaceae > Nicotiana > Nicotiana paniculata. The sequence goes on from ML352843.1 coordinate 5,989, forward strand.
TGTTGGGCAATCAATGCTGTCCTGCGTGGAGCATGTTGCCTAGAACTGTTTACAGTTATTCTTGTCATTAGATATAATTGGAATTCTCTTTATTTTAGCAACTTGCAAACAAAAGGCAGAAATATTATGACGTAATGTCCTACTTAGATGTGAGCATTATTCAACTTCTGGTCGCTTTCTGACCTATGGGTTCTGAAATTTATCTGCTTATCCTGGCAGTGATCTCTTTTTAGTTTCCAATATGTGCTCAATTAATAAGATTGCTTCTGTTCTTACTTAATTTTTGTCAATCAATCAAGCCAATCATCGTAATGGCATTATATATTATAAACAACTGTTGCAGACATCTAAACCAATAATGTCGGAAGAAGGGAAGAAGCTTGGTCTTATTGATGCCATTGCCCCTTCATCAGAGTTGTTAAAAGTATCTAGACAGTGGGCACTCAATATTGCTGAAAGGCGCAAGCCTTGGATGCGTTCCCTTCACAAGACAGACAAAATTGGTTCCCTTTCTGAAGCGCGTGAAGCGTTGAAGGTGGCTAGGCAACAAGTGAAACAGACAGTTAAGAATATGCCTCAGCACTTGGCATGCATTGATGTAGTTGAAGATGGCATCATCCATGGAGGATATCATGGTGTTCTCAAGGTATTATTTCTCGGTCATTATTGTATTGTAAACACGTTTCTCTGCAGAAAATGTGGATGGTCCAGTTACATTTTTGTGTAGATCCTAATAATTGGAAAAGGGGGTTATGAAGACATCTAGCTAATGCTTTCTTTACACCATGTACGAGATGGCATAACAACTCTTTTTGGATGTTTTGCAGGAAGCTAAAGTATTTAAGGACCTTGTGTGGTCAGATACATCAAAGGGTCTTGTTCATGTATTTTTTGCCCAACGGGCAACATCAAAGGTATGATACGGAAAATCCTGAAACCATGAAGATGAATCTGCACTATATGATTTTGTGATTCTAGCTTGAAAGTTGGAGTTCTTCGTAAGCATCTTTATTTGAGCAGGCAAAAAATGAATAGGAGAATTGCTGGGATGACTACAACTTATGCACCTTCTCGGTCTTACTTATCCTTTAGTTAACTGCTTTTGCTTTGACTCATTTTCTTGAAATTGCTATTTATTATTAAACTGTAAACTTGATCGTCAATTATCGAAAAAGTTCTTATCTATTAGTAATCTCGTGTTCAAGATATTAACGCATTAGTCGTGGCATGCAAAACTATCTGCTTACGTGCAAAGTCTCTATAAAGAACAATTACAATGAGTGAACTAAGCTAGGGTTTGTTGATTCTTTTCTTTTGCTAATTTAGTTGGGTTGAGTTGACTCTTCTTGAGGTTTAACGTATGGAATGGATTTTCATGGTGTGCCTTAATTTGTAAAGTTTGTTATCAGTATGATTTTACATGGTGACATAGAGTGTGGATCTCTTTAATGTAATGAACTTGTGCAGTTACTTGTTTATATATATACCATTCTCATTAGTTTTGTATTCTTTTTGTTTTGATCCTCTCCCGACTTTTAACTTTTTGAAATATGCAGTTAGATGTCCGCACTCCCTTTGTATCAATCAATTATAACCTTTTGATTTGTTATTGGGCAGGTACCCACTGTCACTGATATTGGTCTCAAACCTAGGACGGTCAAGAAAGTTGCTGTAATTGGTGGAGGTTTAATGGGTTCAGGCATAGCTACAGCTCTTGCTCTTAGCAACACATTTGTTGTACTCAAGGAAATTAATTCTGAGTATCTTCAGAAGGGGATGAAAGCTATTGAAGGTTGTTGATACACTCTTTGACTACAGTTAACTTACTTATTTCTAGTTATTTAGTCGGTGACAGTGAGGATTGCAAAATCATGGTGGTCTTGACCAGTTTATTTTCTTACAGTCCTTTAGTTGTCCTGAAATGTAGAAACTTATGGGGACGTATCTTATATTACAGAAAATGTCCGTGGACTGGTAGCTAGAAAGAAATTGCCACAGGGCAAAGCAGATAAAGCCCTTTCAATGGTTAAAGGTGCATTGGGTTACTCAGATTTTAAGGATGTGGATGTGGTCATAGAGGTGAGTTTCTGAACTTATGTTTGGCTGTTAAATGTTCACATAGTTGTTTCCTCTTTTCTCAGTTCTTCACTAGGCTTCTTTTTCACCCTACTACTGGAACAATGCTGGTGATCAGAATTTTCCATACTTAATTTGCTGCAACTCTGGCGGCCTCATCTTGTTTGCAGGCTGTAATTGAAAATATTCCGCTAAAACAGAAAATATTCAGTGAAATTGAGAAGGTGTGCCCTCCACATTGTATTTTGGCAAGTAACACATCCACTATCGACCTCAATGTTATTGGAGAAAATACCAGATCCAAGGATCGGATTATAGGGGCCCACTTTTTCAGGTACAAAGTTATGCACGGCAAAGTTTTGTATAATAGTTATTAATCTGAGGGAAATATGACCACTTTAAGAATGGGATATACATACAATTTCAAAAAAATAAAATAGAACAATGTGAAACAAAATGCGATATTTTATACTTGCTCATGAAACTAGCTTGAAGGGACAAGAATGTTATCACATATATTATACCTGCCTTTCTCTTTATTTATTGCACTTAAGGGATTTTTAAAAGTAAAAGCTAATTTACACTGACACCCAGGAAGCATATTGCTGTGTCTGAATGCAGCAACATGAATAGTAACGTAAATGATCCTTTTAGAATAGGGTAATTCTTATGTTTAAGTTATGTAACAAATCCTTGAGATAGAGCTGCAGCCTGCAGGCAATTACTACGGGAGCATTTTTTCTGTTCCAACTGCTAACTTGGTTTTTGCCGTGGTCAGTCCTGCTCACATTATGCCTCTGCTGGAGATAGTACGAACAGAGAAGACATCTGCGCAAGCAATTCTTGACCTTATGGCTGTTGGCAAGGCAATTAAGAAAATGCCTGTTGTTGTGGGAAATTGTACTGGATTTGCTGTCAATAGGACCTTCTTTCCGTACGCCCAGGGCGCACATATTCTGGCCAATCTAGGAGTGGATGTCTACAGGATCGATGCGCAGATCACCAACTTTGGTCTCCCTATGGGTCCATTCCAGTAATTCTCTTCCTTATCAAATTATCAGATGTGGTTATAATTTTCATGCAAGAGAACACATAAATACAAACTGTTTCTTTAGCTTATAACGGATTTAGGATGATTGCTCTCTCCGTTCCTTTTCGTTTGTTTAAAAAAGATTGACATCTTTTTACATATTTGGAAATGCTTTAATTTGCACATCCCCATTTTACCTTTAATGTCATGCTCCTATAAGAATGACATGGCATGATGAATACCACAAGATTTTAAGGTATTTCTAGTAGGTTATATACATTTATCTTATGAGTCAAAAGTCTTCTTTCTTTCTTAAAACTTCATACTTAGTGATACACCCTCATATAAAATGCTCTAGATGATAGAAATTCTCAAATGCATTCTTTGACAGAATAAGTGATGATTTTGTTCAAATCTAGTTGTCTATACATCAAAGTAGTAAAAATGATTGCAGATTTTGAATTGTTAAGAGGCATTTACTGTCTGATGTAAGATTAAGAATATGTTTGAAAACAGTTTTTCCGATGCTACCACAAAACACAAGAAAAATTAGAGAGAGCAGCATGTACATTCTATTATATGTTAGAGCCCAGGTGCAATGTCTCTATCCCTTTAGTTTGGTTGGAATTTGATGAATGCTATAGTATACTGCATTTGCTTGCTTAGAAATTAAGAAGGAAAACAGAGGGAAAACAGCATTTTTTCATCAGTCACTGTATTAACTGGTGTTTGTTGGCTCACATGGCATGCTTGGGAACTTGCTTTAACATCTTGCAGGCTTCAGGATTTAACAGGATATGGAGTGGCTGTTGCTGTAGGGAAAGAATTTGGGTCAGCTTTTTCTGATCGATCATTTAAGTCTCCATTGATCGACCTTCTTATAAAAAGTGGTCGAAATGGTAATGTTGCAAATTTGATCCTTTGGCTTGCTGGTTCAGAGGTCTTGCTTTCCACCATTGACACAGGTTTTGCAGGTAAAAATAATGGAAAAGGATACTACATCTACGAAAAGGGAAGGAAGCCAAGACCTGATTTTACGGTGCTTCCGATTATTGAGGAATCAAGAAGGCTCACCAACATAATGCCTGGAGGAAAGGTATCTCTATCTAAGAAAAAGGGTTTAAAGAATTGAGGACTGACTATTAGTTCAGAGGGTCCTGTCATTTCTAACTTATATGAGAATAATCAGTGCGGTTTTTTTTTTTTTGATTTGGAATTTTCTTGCAGCCAATATCTGTCACTGACCAAGAAATTGTTGAGATGATACTCTTTCCAGTTGTGAATGAGGCATGTCGTGTTTTGGATGAAGGGATAGTAGTCCGAGCATCTGACCTTGATGTCGCATCCGTCCTTGGAATGAGTTTCCCATCTTACCGGTTAGTTGTCTATGCTCTGCTGGAAACCAGCAGTCATATGTTACCCTTCATACTAAAGTCGGAGTACTGATTGAAACTTGTGCTAACTGATTGCTATTTAGAGGTGTAGACAATGGGAGCTAAACATGAAATCTTCACAAAGCTTTCAATACAATGAGAGTAGATAGAACTGTTAACCAAGAGACATGAAGATAATTACCAAAAGGGGTGGGTGGGTAGGTAGAGTGGAAATGATGGAAGATTGGGCAGTCTACTTAAAACATAAAATAGCTTTAATTTATCCTTAACTCTTGACACTTAAAGATGATAAATCATAACTGGGTTTTCTAGCAATTGTGCTAACATTTCACATCTGTTAATATTATCTCTATCAAAATTTAAACATTTTTCTACAATATGATTTTGACAATGATTCTGTTTTTGGCAGAGGTGGTATTGTTTTTTGGGCTGACATTGTTGGAGCGGGCCGTATATATAGAAGTCTCAAGAAGTGGTCAGAACTATATGGTAATTTCTTCAAGCCCTCAAGGTTCTTGGAAGAGAGAGCGACAAAGGGCATCCCCTTGGTAAGAACTTGATCTCATCTCCATGATTCCTTTTTAGATCTTTCTAGCTGTCCATTGTACCTTAGCTTCAAGTTTGGTCATTGTGTCTATTAATTTTTAAATATTATCACATACAACCGACTAAAAAAAATTAATATGCATATATAGTTGAATTCCAATTATTGATGACTTTGGTAAATCAGATTATCATAAGTGTGATAAAAATAATCAGCAGTCTGAGCTCCCATTGTTGGCAAATCAAAGAAAATAAAGGGTGTTAGTCATGTTCTTCTGGAGGAGGAATGAAGTAAGAAGAGGACGAGAGATAATGTTAGCTGTTGCACTCCACTATTGCTCAACCTCATCGATATGTGGTCAACCTGGAACAAAAAGTTGCCACTGACTGCTGCAATTGTGTGCATTTAACTCGGATTGCTTGCTGTTGCTTTGTGTGCATATGTTAAAATCATTACTTATTGGTATCATTTCTTGTGCTGCAGAGTGCACCTGCTTCTACATCTTCAGCTTCAAGGTCACGCATTTAAGCACAGTATAGAATGTTCCTACATCTGGGAAACAAGCATGTATTTGAAATATAAAAAGGTATGAGTTTCTTGTAGAGGGGCACATATGTCATGCTTGTAAGTGCATGTATATGATGCATTGTAGTATTTCCGTGACTCCTAATAAAGGTTATTTTCTAGTTAGATGGGTGAAATTCACCAGCTTTGTTATTCTTCCCGGGCCAAGGAGGGGTATGTTTTGATTTGATAAACATTAACAGTTTCTCGAGTGTATTACCGCATAAATCCTGCATTTTATTGTCTTTTTTTTTTTTTTTTTTNGAGGAAGCAATCGAAACAGAGAATGGGCCTACTATGCAACATGTTAAAATCAGATGAGGCATCTGGCTGTGATTGTTAATCTTTTGTATAGTACTTTGGTTGTGTGTTAATCTTTCTCTTGTTAGTAGGTTTTTTTTTTCTTTTCTATTTGATTAATGCAATTCTTGTTTAAAGCTCATACATTGATGTACTCTTAAGAATAGGCAAGATGGTTATAATTGCACTAAATCACTAAGCTTTCAAATTGATCACTTTTGTTTCTGTCATTCATTTCTTATGTAGTATTATTCTCTCTCGTTTCTACTTCTCTCTCCACCTTGCACTAGGGATGGGTGTTTCGCCAGTTCGAGTTAAATATTAAAATTGTTGTCTGGATTTTTTATTTTCAAATTGAAGAAACTACTACAGTCCAAATAAGCTCGAATTGGATCAGATTTTTTAGTTCGGTATCGAATTGTGTTCTGCCACCTCAGATCCTATCCCCCACCCTGCATAAATAAGTTTAACAAATTATGATGAAGGTATATAACAGTATTTTGTATTGAAAACGCCAACCTATCAGCATTTAGCATCACTTCTTCTGGAGATAATTGAGTACTATCTTAGATATTTAATAAGTCCTTCAAAATCATAAAGCGTATGGAAGCAACAAGATCTCAACACCAACACGGAGCTTTAAGATGGACCAGGTTAAAATGCTTAATATACATGTATTTCATCTGACGTAAAAAACCAAAAAACAAAAAAAAGGAGCAATAGAGAATAGGACCAAGCGAGAGAATATTCAAACTTCTAATCATGAGAGAAACACTTGCAAGGATCAAATATCCCCTTTTACTGCGCGAAATGCGAAATGGATCATATATACTATCAGGTAATTACTACCCCGACATTATAAAATTAGTGTAAAAATACCTTTTATCCGTTAGAGTGTCCACCATGTGCAGTACCCTCCCATGTAGCCTGATGTTTTGCTGATATAAATGCCACGCGACAATGCCACGTCACTGCCCTAACCCCATTTAATCCCCTCCACTTCATCCTCTCTGTAAGCACAATTCTTAAAGATGGATCACAAAAAATTCCCAGAAAATAAATTAGCTAAACATGAACCCCAATTTTCTTTACTTATCTAAATTTTCCTTAACAACGCGTTTGGATGGTTGTTACCTATTGTATTGTATCGTATTGTTACTTTTAATACGATATTTGTTTTGACTGTTACACCTATTGTATTGTATCGTATTGTTACTTTTAATACGATATTTGTTTTGACTGTTACTTAAATTTTATTGTATTGTATCGTTAAATCCATCATTACATAACGACGAATTGTGCCACTTTATGTAACGACCGATTTGGTGTGATCGCGTCGTTAACTTGTCTTTTTCTCTCAATCTCTCCCTTCATTATAATTAAATAATTTTATTTTATCATTTACCATACCTTTTATATAATAATATCATGTATTACAATTTTTCTTTATAATATTGTAAGTTTATTCTTCATATTGCTGGTGTGTGATATCATGAACCAATGGCAAACGACACAATCTATTCAAACATTGTATTTCTCAAACGATACAGTACGATACTATACATTATGAAACGATAGGTAACAACCATCCAAACAAGATGTAAAGATCTCATTTTTATTTATTAAAACACATAAAGATGCAATCTTTGAACCTTATTAGCAACAACTGGAGCTCCTACTGAAACAATATTATGCTTGATGAGTACAAAGTACAATTACAGTAGGATATTATATAATACAAACAAGCACAACAATAGGACTGGTCTATCTTAAGATAAATACAAAAGATATACACTAAATAAATATATTATCACCCCCCTCAAGCGATGTGTGGGTAGAAAGAACGCAGAGATTGTCACGTAGAAGCATCAACGTTGGAGATAGGAGAGGCTTGGTTAACAAATCAGCAAGTTGATCAGCAGTATTGACGTATTGAACTTGCAAGTTACCCGAAGCAACCTTCTCACGAACAAAATGAATATCAATTTCAATGTGCTTCGTGCGAGCATGTTGAACTGGATTATGAGATAAGTAAATGCTACTAACATTATCACAATAGATAGTAGCAGGTGAGGAAAGTGAAATGTGAAGATCTTTAAGGAGAGAATGCATCCAAGTAATTTCAGCAGCGGCATGTGCAACAGAGCGATATTCAGCCTCAGCACTTGAGCGAGATACAACATTTTGCTTCTTAGAGGACCATGAAATAAGATTTTCTCCAAGAAATAGACAGAATGCCGAGGTAGAACGGCGGGTGGAAGGACAACCAGCCCAGTCTGCATCACTGTAACATGTAAGATGATCAAGAGAACCACCACGAAATGAAATATCCATGAGATAGCGAGCCATTTAAATAACACAATATGCGTTTCACAGTTGTGTAGTGAACTTCTAAAGGAGAGTGCATAAATTGAGACACTTGATTGACTGAAAATGCAATATCTGGACGAGTGAAAGTAACATATTGAAGTCCTCCGACAAGACTCCTATAAAGAGCGGGATTAGAAAAAGGAGGAGAGTCAGATGTATGTAGTGATGCTTTTGAAGAAAGAGGTGTAGAGACAGGTTTTGAAAACAAAAGATTTGCGCGACTAAGAAGATCTTGAATATATTTGGACTGACACAGAAAATAGCCACCATCACGCCAAGAAAATAATTAATAAGTCCCAAGTCATTCATAGCAAATTCAGACTTAAGAGTGTGGATCAGAGAATGAAGTAAAGAAGTAGATGAAGCAGTAAGAAGAATGTCATCGACATATAGAAGCAAAATAGCAATGTCCTTTTTAGACTTACAAACAAAAAGAGAACAGTCAGACATACTATTTCTAAAACCAATTTGGAGCAAGAATGTGGTAAAACGATGGAACCATGCCCTAGGAGCTTGTTTTAAGCCATAAAGAGCTTTGTTCAACCGACAAACATGATTAGGAAAGTTTGGGTGAACAAAACCAGTAGGCTGTTTCATGTATACCAGTTCATTAAGAGTGCCATGCAAGAAGGCATTCTTAACATCCAGTTGATCAATTAGCCACCCTTTAGAGGCAGCTAAAGCAAGAACAGTACGAATAGTGACTGGTTTCACCACAGGACTAAATGTTTGATCATAATCTAGCCCATGTTGTTGATTGTACCCTTGCGCTACCAAGCGAGCTTTAAACCGTTCAATTGAACCAACCGAACGTTGTTTTACTCTGTATACCCAACGACAACCAATAACATTAGCATTCGGAGGAGGCAACACTAACTGCGACGTATTGTTGGTCATGAGGGCATTATATTCTTCAGCCATGGCTTTTCTCCAGTTAGGATCCTTATTAGCTTCCTTAAATGGAGTAGGCTCGGGAGGAATGGATGGGATGTCTTTCTTAGATGTTGCTTGGGATAAGAGAGAAGGAAGAACCCGAGGCTTAAGGTTTCCTGTTTGAGAACGAGTAACCATTTGATGAATTTTTGGAAGAGTAGGAATTGTGTGAGACGAGTGACGTAATATCGGCGGAGATAATGTAGGGGAACGTATGGTGGAGGAAGTAGAATGATATGGAACATGAACGTTTGAAAAGGGATAAGGACCATCATGTGTATCATCATGAGTAGAAGAAGGTAAGAGAGGAGAAGATGTAGTTTGAACATTAGAGGGATAAGGACTTACAAGTCTATTGTGTAAAGGAGAAGTAGAAGACAGTATATTTTGAAATTCATAAGGAATATTACGTAAGAATAATTTATGTCTAATTGGAGACAAATATGAAGAAGTCAAAGCTGATGAGGAATCAACATTTAAAGGTGGATAAAATTGTAAACAAGTAGGAGAAATCCTAGAATCCAGTGGCGGTGAAACTTGAGAAATATTCTTACGCAAATTAGTTGGAGAGGAATTAGGAATCTGATTAGAAGGTTGAGAAATATTCTTAAGCAAATTAGTAGGAGATACATTAGGAATCTGATTAGAAGTAGGAGAAATATTGTCAAGAAGATGAGTTGGAGTTAAACTAGGAATTTGATTAGAAGTTGGAGAATTTGGCGTATGAAATAAAGGGAGAGTCCTAAGGGGTGAAGAGATCGAATGAAATACAGTAGGTAGCAGAGGTTGGAAAGTAAACTCTGTTGGAGATTTGAATAAAATATTTGAAACACAAGAAGAAGAAGTTGGTTGTAAAAGAGTAAGATACGAAAAGGATTCCTCGTCAAATCGAACATGCCGAGAAATGTAAACTTTATTTGTTAATGGATCAAGACACCGAAATCCTTTATAATTTAACGGATAACCAAGAAAAACACAATGTGTAGAACGAGGACTTAACTTGTTACAAGAGTAATCACTAAGATTCGGATAACATGAGCATCCAAATACACGTAAATGGTCATAGAACTTCAAATGGGGTTTTAAATTGAAGTTTAGAAGAGGGAAGTATATTCAAGAGATGAACAACAGCTTGAAGAGGTTCAACCCAAAATTTAGAAGGAAGAGAGGCCTGAAATAGAAGGGTACAGATCATATTTGCAACAGTGCGATGCATCCGTTCAGCCTTGCCATTTTGCTGATGCGTATATGGACATGAGATACGCAATGATATTCCATTTTCGTCAAGAAAAGCACGAAACATAGAAAGTTTAACATATTCAGCACCGCCATCACATTGCAAAGCTTTTATTTTTGTGGAAAATTGAGTTGAGACATAAGAATAAAATGATTTAAATTTTAAAAAAGCTTCTGATTTACGTTGTAAAGGAAACACCCATAAAATTTTGAATAATCATCAATAAAGACAATATAATAACGGAAGCCTGTAAAAGATGCTATGGGAGATGTCCATATATCAGTATGTATCAACTCAAATGGAGAAGTCGTGAATGATTGAGATTCCACAAAAGGTAATTTATTGTGCTTGCCAAGCTGACAAGCATTACATAAGAAATCTAATTGTTTGAAAGAACTACAAGAAACTTTATTTTCTCTAACTAATCTAGCAAGAATGACAAAGCTTGGATGGCCTAATCGTTGATGCGAACGTCGCACTGCTGCAAAAGCTCGATGAACCGCACCATAAGACAAGGAAGACAATGAATAAAGAGGGCCGTGGCTATTGCACGGTAGAAGAATTTTCTTGGTCTTGAGATCCTTAATAAAGAAACCAAAAGGATCAAATTCAATGGTGCAATGATTATCCATAGTAAATTTACGAACACTCAGCAAATTACTTGAGAGATTAGGAACAATAAGAATATTTTTAAGAGAAAAAAGAGTAGAAGGAGTAAATATAGTACAATGACCGGTGTATGAAATGGGAAGTTGAGTACCATTGCCTCCAACAACTCGATCAGTGCCATTGTAAGGGAGCACCGAGGATGCATCACCAGGATTTGGGGTCATGTGAGAGGAGGCCCCGATATCAACATACCAGTGTGCATCGCTAGGCATGGAAGAAGAATGAGTTGGAGATGATTGAAGATCGGAGATAAATGCTTTAGAACCAAGAGATGGACATTCACGGGCTGAATGGTTATATTGAAAACAAAGTTGACATTGAACAGTAGCATGCATGTGTGGAGAGGGAAAAGGAGAATAAGGTTCAGGCCCGAGAATGGATGGAGATCGAGGGCGAGGAGAGAGATTTGGAGAAGGGGTAGAAAAATTCTTATAAAACCCAGGATTATTACGACCTTTACCACGACCACCATTTGAGTTCCGACCCCAATTGTTGTTTCTACCGCGACCACGCCCATGAGGAGTAGAATGTTGCTTCGCAACAAAAGCAGTAGCAGATAAATCAGGAGTAGAGGTAGAGAAATAGACAATTGAGCCTCATGCAAAAAGAGTAGAGACGTGTCTGTATAAAAGATGGGAGTGGGATTCTAGTAGAAATGGAAGTACTAACTGGCATGTAGTCAGAAGGAAGACCAGAAAAAATTTGAAGAACAAGATCCGTTTCAGAAATCGGATTACCAACGGGGTTCAGAGAATCTACAATTGTTTTAAGCCGATGCACATAGTCATTGATTGAAAGATCACCTTTCTTAAGGTTATGAAATTGAACCTTGAGTTGAAGAGTTCGAGAACTAACTTGGTCACGGAATAGACGCTCAATTTCAAGCCAAGCATCTCTAGAAGTTAGAGAATGATTGGGACGAAGAATATCTTGAAAGATTTTTTGAGAAAGGGTTGCTTGAATCCAGGACAAGACAATGGAATCAAGTTGAACCCATTGTTGGAAAGCAGGATTGAGAATGGAATTACCATCTTCTGTAATAATGGTAGAGGGTGGACAAGGAAAAATTCCATTAATGAAGCCATAAACACCAAGACCCTTGAAAACCGGCAAAAAGAGTTCTTGCCATAACATGTAATTCGTGTAGTCAAGTATAGTAGGAATTACGTTCTTGATGTTAGACACTGAAATAGCAGTGTTGGATGAGGGAGACAGAAAAGATTGATCAGTTTTGATTGGAGATGAAGTTGTGGAAATTGAGGAGGAAGAAGAAGCCATCGAGAAGAAAGAGACCTAAGCTCTTGATACCATGAAACAATATTATGCCTGATGAGTATAAATACAATTACAGTAGGATATTTATAATACAAACAAGCACAAAAATAGGACTGATCTATCTTAAGATAAATACAAAAGATATACACTAAATAAATATATTATCACCTACAAAGTTGGGTATTTGATGATGAACGGTTCTTGGAAATTAATTAGGCTATATGTTGGGGTTCCATCAAATCCCAATCCGTTTTTGGGTCATCCATTTCCAAGCTTTTGGGTCCTCTTGGGTTTTGTCTCTATTTTGAAGGTTCCAGCCATGGCTTTTTGCGCCTTGGCGTCAAGTCTCAGCCACTCGGCCTTGTTTGCATCGCCGTTAAAAATGTCATTTTTGGCGAATTTTCTCTTCTGGGAATCCACCTTGAATGAAAACTGAGGAATATCAGACAAATTAAGAGAGAAAAGAAAAAGGAAAAAGTGTGATTTGGAGAGAATAAGGCTCCGAATGGTTATGGAGTGAATGGAAATACAGAAAAAATTCGAAATACATGTACTTCCATGAAAGGTAGCTCTTTCACTGTCATGTTTTCCCTAAGTTCTTCAAAAACTATTTGGAATTTATTTTCCTTCATCGAAGAAAAGGAGGGGGCACAGTGATGGGTTTGTGCAGTGCATGCAGAGGAAGGGTTGCTAATGGAAGGTTGTGGTGGTGAGTTAAAACTAATGATTGTAGTTGTGGTAGTTAGGTGAAGTTAGCGATGATGGTTGGGTGAAGGGGAAGGTGGTGGTAGAGGAGGTTAAATAGGGTTAGGAAGTGATATGGCATTACCACGTGACATCTACCTTAGCAAAATATAAGGTCACGTAGGACGGTACTAGACATGGTGGACACTCTAACATAGGAAGGATAGTTTTACATTAGTTTTATAACATCGGGAGTAGTGATGAACCGATAGTATAACGAAGGATATACAATCTTTTTTGCATATTAAAAGAGTATTTTTGACCATTTTCCGATACTATTATAATATCAATACGCCGTCATTATTCTTTATGTGAAAGCCGTGATATCAATATGTCATTATTATTAACACGAAATATTGTGATATCAAAAAATGTATAACATGTAATTTATGTCATTGCCCAAAAACTAATATGTGTGAGTGGAACTCAACAATTCCGTGTCGAGCGAAACACAAAATAAATAATACGAATTCGAATCACAACCCAAAAACGACATCAAGTCTAATGAAATGTCATAAACATAAATATAGAGTCTGATGAATCTCATTACAACATGGAAGCCAAATCAATAACGTAGGAGAGGGTACATATAAGTAGTAGAATAAATACAATAATTATTTGACTAGGAAATACGGAAGCGACATAATTACTCCAAGCCCCTAGAGGACTAAACAGGTGGCTCACCATGGGAATTGACAACCAACTCTGATATCTCACTCACGAGCCGTAATAGCGCTCAGAACGTATCAACTTATATAATACAAACAAGAGAGCCCGAGTACGAGAGGTACTCAGTAAGTACATTGAACACCACCCGCAATGATGTAGTGGTAAGAATAGATAAACAAAGTACTCTTTGTTGGAAAAAATTGAAAGATTACGGAGAATAAAAGGTTTGGCATAGGTAATTGGTGATGGAACAACAACAAAAATAGTTGGTGCAACAGGTGTAGTAGCATCAACAACAATATTAGCAGTGTTATTCTCCATAATAACAACGCGTGAATATCCTTAAGATTATTGGTTTTGGGCTTATAACCATTTCTTTTATCATACCTGTTATTTGATTTGTGCTGCCGCCTATTGTCCTCCACAAGGTTGACTCTTGTAGCAATCTCTTTTCCTTTGTCAGCAACAACTTGCTTGTGATTAGTATTTCAATTATAATGTGCTTGACCAAGTCCTTCAGCGACAATTGCTTGTGTTTGTGCTTCAATTGTTGTTTGTAGTCACTCCAATATTTGGGAAGTTTTTCTATAAGCATACTATCAACGAACTGTTGGGGCAGAGAGATATCTTCAGATTTGAGATCTTCAATCAACTTGTGATATTCATTGATTTGTACAGTTATGTCCTTGTCCTCCGTCATCTCCCACTTGTAGTGTTTTCAATTACAAACTTTTGTTTAGTAGCATCTTCAGCAGTGTACTTTGTTATTATTGACTCCCAGATTTCTTTTGCCTCCTTGTAGGAAACGTAGATCGAACAATTTGTTAGAAATAATAGAAATTATAGTATGTCTACATACCTTATTAGCATGAACCCATTGATCCATCTGAATGGAAGTTGCTTCAGTTGGCTTTGGATCAGTAAGTGCAAAAGCAACTCAATGCATATCCAAAATAGAATGCACGCGTTCCTGTCAGCGCTTAAAATTATCTCCACCAAAAACCTCAATTTTCGAAACATCAGGAAAAGGTTTCCCAAGTGAACCTTCAAGAAAAAAGGCAACTGCTTTGTGTGTGACAAACTTGGCAATCATGCTGCTCAATGCTGGAAGAGGTTGGGAATGACAATTCAGCTAAGGCTGAAGTAAATTTAACTGAAGCCAAAGCGGATGACATAATTGCTGCAGTTGTTTCCCAAGTGAACCTTGTGTCCAATGTGAAAGATTGGGTATTAGATTTGGGTGCCACTAGGCACTTATGTGTTAACAAAAAAGACTTTTTGGCTTACACACAAGTTGAGGAAGGAGAAGATGTTGTATATCTTGGTGACTCAAGGACTACTCCAATTCTTGAAAAAGGCAAAGTTCTTCTCAAACTCACATCTGGCAAAACTTTGACATTGAATGACGTGTTGCATGTTCCTAGTATCCGAGCCAATTTGGTCTCTGTGGGATTATTAGGAAAAGTGGGGGTGAATATTTATTTTGAACCTGATAAGGTCATGTTGACCAAGAATAATAATTTTGTTGGCAAGAGTTATTATAACCATGGATTGTTTCTACTCAATGTTATGAATGAAAATGCTAGTACTTCTTCTAACATGATTGATTCTTTTAATATATGGCATGCTAGATTAGGACATGTTAGTTTATCTTATAATAAGAAAATGCATTCCGAAGGTCTCATTTCAAATATTAATTATTTAAATATTGATACGTGTGAAGTTCCGAAGCTAAACAAACTAAGAAATCATGTGCTTCAGTATTTAGAGAATCTGAATTATTAAGTTTAATTCATACTTATTTAGGAGACTTGAAAAAAACAATGACTAGAGGAGGAAAAAAATATTATGTGACTTTTATAGACAATTTTTCTAGACATACAAAAGTTTATTTGTTGAGAAATAAAGATGAAGCTTTTGATAAGTTTTTAATTTATAAATCTGAAGTAGAAAATCAATTGGATAAGAAAATCAAAAGAGTTATATCCGGTAAAGGTGGTGAATTTCTTTTGTTGAATGATTATTGTGACAAAGAAGGCATAATTTACGAGATAACTCCGTCATATTCTCCACAATCAAATGGTGTAGCAGAAAGAAAAAATAAGACCTTAAAGAAAATGATGAATAGCATGCTTGTTAGTTCTGGTGCCCCGGATAATCTTTGGGGTGAAGTCATTGTATCTGCTTGTCATTTACAAAATAGAATTCCCTATAAGAAAACGGGTAAAACTCCTTATGGATTGTGGAAGGGCTATCCACCTAATTTGAAATATTTGAAAGTGTGGGGGTGCCTTGCCAAAGCTATGTTGCTCGATCCTAGGAAAAGAAGTATAGGATCTAAAACATCTGATTCTATGTTTATTAGGTATGCTGAAAGTAGTGCAACATATAGATTTTTAGTAGTACTAAAGTGAGTATTTGAAAATAATAATATTGTTGAAACAAAAAATGTTGAATTTTTTGAAAATATTTTTCTTTTAAAATTTGAGAATATTTCTGATGCTCCTATTATTCCAAGTGATAATATGTCGCGTGTTCCAATTATTCAAAATAATTTTGAAAATGAGGATTTAAGAAGAAGCAAAAGACCAAGGTAAGAAAAATCTTTTGGTAATGATTTTCATACTTATCCAAAATATAATGATCCTTTAACATATTCTGAAGTTATTTTTTCGTCTTATACCTCATTTTGGAAAGAAGCTATTGATGTAGAAGTAAATTCAATTTTAAAAAATAAAATTTGGATTTTAGTTGATTTACCTTCGGGAGCTAAACCCATTGGTTGTAAATAGATTTTTAAGAAGAAACTCAATCTGGATAGTTCCATTGATAAATACAAAGCTAGACTTGTTGTAAAAGGTTTTACCCAAAAGCAAAATATTGATTATTTTGATACTTATGCTCCTGTAACTAGAATTTCCTCAATTCGTATTTTACTTGCCTTGGCTTCTATTTATAAGCTTTTTATTCACCAAATGAATGTTAAAACTGCATTTTTAAATGGTGATTTGGAAGAGAAAATTTACATGGAGCAACCTGAGGGTTATATAGTGTTTGACCAAGAAAATAAAGTATGTAAATTGCTAAAATCTTTGTATGGTCTAAAGCAAGCACCTAAACAGTGGCATGAAAAATTTGATCAAGTATTGATTAATGATGATTTTTCATCAATTGAAATAGATAAATGTGTTTATACAAAATGTGTAGATGGTACATGTGTTATTATTTGCCTTTATGTGGATGACATGCTTATTTTAGTTCTAGTCTTGATTTGGTATATAAAACCAAATTTTTTCTTGTCTTCTAGTTTTGAGATGAAATACATGGGAGAAGCTAGTGTTATTTTAGGCATGAAAATTATAAGGGATGACAATAGTTTGATATTGACTCAAGAACACTATGTTGAAAAAATTCTTAAAAAGTTCGATAGATTTGATCTGGTACCTGTAAGGACTCCTTATGATGCTAGTAGTCAATTAAAAAAGAATAAGGGAGATGCTGTAGATCAAAGTAAATATGCTCAAACTATTGGTAGCCTAATGCATTTGATGAATTTCACAAGACCATATATTGCATATGCTGTATGTAGATTGAGTAGATATACTCAAAACCCAATTCATGATCATTGGATTGCATTAGTAAGATTAATGCAATATTTGAGAGGTACCATGAACTATAGTATTAAATATAGTGAATTTCCCACTTTATTAGAAGGATACAGTGATGATAACTGGATCTCTGATTCAGATGAGATAAAATCCACTAGTTGTTATGTGTTCACCCTCGGTGGGGATGTTGTGGCATGGAAATCAGCTAAACAAACTATAATAGCTAGATCTACCATGGAATTTGAGTTTGTGGCATTGGATTTGGTTGGAAATGGGGCCGAGTGGTTAAAGAACCTTTTGACAAGTATTCCACTAAGAATTAAACTGACACCTTCTGTGTCGATGCATTGTGATTGGCAAGCTGCAATAGCCATTGCCAAAAATAAATCCTTTAATGGGAAGACTAGACATATCCGATTGAGACATAATGTGATAAGGCAACTGCTGAGAGATAGAATTATTTCCATAGATTATGTGAAGTCAGAAGTGAATTTTCCAATCCTGATAACAACACGATAGGGGTCCGAGAACTATTAAAGAAAATCAAGAAACACGCGGAAGCTAAAAGAAAAATAAGAAAACAAAAAAGACGAAAAATTAAAGATAGATTGAATTCAAGAAACGTCTATTCTTGGAGTTGAATCCTAACAACAACAATTAGCTAACAAAGAACTAATTCGCTTTTGGTAGAGACTTAAAAATAAGAAATAGATTGTGAAACCCGACCCTTTAGAATAACAAGAACAACAATAAGCCTAAACTTATCACCTTTCTTGAATACCTAGAAGTGATCTAAGATTTCGAAAGAAGTTAATCTTACCACCTTAAGTTGAGTCTTGAAGGTTGAAGAATAAATCCAAGAGTACACACAAGAGTGCAAGAAAAATCTCACAATTTTTATTGATATTGTATATAATAATATAAGTCTAAAATCAAGAAGATACCCCTTTATATAGGGAGGGGTCACAAAATTCTAACTAAAATTTAAGGAAATAAAGTCCTAAACTACTTTGGACAACAAGTCCAACTACCATAAGAAAAGGTAAAACTCTAGGAAATAAAAACCAAGTCAATCTTGGAAAGTAATTCCAATAATCTTAGGAAAATAAAAATAAAACCTTAACTACCTAGGAAAGAATCAAATATGTCCTAACAAACTAGGAAATAAAATAAGGAACTTTAACTCCTTGTCCTATGTCTTGGCCGCCCCTCCTTGAGCTGATTTATGGTGATTTAGATGCCTAATTTAGGCCCTCTTTTACTGGTGCTTGGACCTCAATCTACCTCCTCTTGGATTTGGACTTGGACCATGAAATAAGTGTAGCACTTAGCTAAATCATCTCCATAATTCTTGAGTTGTTCTTCCACCATTAGTGCCTTCTTGATCTCTCATTAAAGCCCAACAATCTTGTCTTGCTTCTCCTTAGCTTGAGACCTTGTGAATGGCCTTCTTGGTGCTTCTAAAGCTTTGTCCTTGTCCGTTGAGCTATCAAATCCTCTGACAAAACCTTTTGGAAGAAAATTAATAACTGAAACATCGAGGGGAACGGGACTTTTGCCAGTTTGTGCTATATCAACAATGATGGTAACCCAACCCATGTGATTGGAGATCTCATGAAGTAAGTTCATATAGATAATAACAAGTCATTAGTTGATCAAATGTGCATTATTAAATTATATCCCTTCCTATGGTATGTGTATATATAGTGAAAGACTGCAAGAAATGAGAGGCTGAATTATTAAACTCTTAATATAATTCATAGCCTAATTTTAGGTGGTGTATTGCTGCAGGATACACTTGATGGATGCACCTATATGAGTGTGGAGTGGGGCCGATCCTATGAAATTTATGGCAAAAAAATTCTAGAGCACTCATGAAAACCAGGCGCGCGCATGACCTTTTAGCGTAAAACCGCGACAAACAACAAAGTGTGTGCATGTATAGTGTGATAAACTTATAAAAAGTTCTTGGTTCATAGAAGTTCTAAACTTCACCAATTATTCTGTAAGTTTAATCTTATTTTATCTAGGTCTGGTTCATAGTCCAAGAGACACCAAATGTGACGCCTTATGCTCATTTGTGAAAACCCAGGAATTTTTTATTTCATATGATATTTTTTTTGAGCTATTTGAGTGATTGTTAAAAAAATAATATTTTTAATATCTAAAAAAGAATGGGTATTTTAAAATTTTTAATACCTCAATATTTATTAACATTAAATGAGTATTAAAATTAGTTATATTTTTTGTAAGTTTGAAATTGATCAAAGGTCTTGTCCGTTTGCTAACGTTAAATGTGATAATAATTTCCTTTAACTTTTAAAGGGAATGATTATAACAGTTTCTTTTTGGAATTGAATTCTTGGCATTGAATTCTTAATGATCTGTTTTGGCTTCAAATTCTTGGCATTGAATTCTTAATGATCCGTTTTGGCATTGAATTCTTAATTATCCGTTTTGGCATTGAATTTTTGGAATTGAATTCTTAATGAATTTTAACATTTCTTTCATTTCTATCTTCTTTGGGTTATATATAAAACTATCTACTTGTGTTCATAGTAGTAGTTTAAAAAAAAGTTAAAACTTTTCTTCCCTTTTCTTTTATGCTGGGATTTCTTTTATACAATCTTTATTATTTTTGCTCCTAATTATACTAGAAGAGTTTGTTGAATGCTGGGGGATATGCCTAATAATGTTCATCTTGGTGTGGGCGAAATATCCTTAAAGATAATATCATTGACACGCCTCAAACTAAATCTTTTATTCTCCATAATTATCCAATTTTTCCCAACACTCTTCATCAAAATCTATACATATATTATATTCAATAACAATAATATGCACGTAACCACAATAAGTACATCTAGGGCAGATAACCAATGCAAATTAAAATAAAGCATATAACAATATGTACAAATAAAACATATGATATCTCAATATCCGTCTTCATTGATTGATTCGTGTTTTTTTCTCTCTAGGCGGTTTTCTCTGTCGACGCTCGTTAAGCAAGGGATGCTAACATGCGTTGAACCCTAAAAATGGCTCGACAAAAGAAAACGACTCCATCTCCTCCGGCAACAATGGTTGACTAGAGGTATTAAAAAACAATTGGTCCTGTAAACATTTTTAGAAGTTTCCTTCCTCCTAAATTTTAATTTGTTGAAGTGGAAGTTGAATATGAATCTAAATTGAAGAACATTTTGGGTAAACCCTTATCCTATGTTCCTCCTACTATGCATAATGGGAAATTTGTGGTAAAAGTTGTTAAATGATCGGAAGATATAAACCGCAAGAGTACTACTGGAATTCTACTCTAATTTGTTATGGATCAAATGTCCGAATATGATAGGTTTACTGCTGAATATGATAGGATCTCTTATGCTAGAGTACTGTTTGTAGAATCTGATTTATCACATTCATTACCTGACTATATTAAGATTGATACTCCTTCTGGTGTAATTCATCAACAAATAGCTTATGACTGACAGCCCTAATTTTGGACTGATTGTATAAGGTTTGGCCATGATGTCTCTTCTTGCTGAAGGAATGAAATTAAACAAGAGGAGGTTTGAGTTAAAAGAGATTCTACGAGAGAAGAAAAGGAGAAGAGGAGCAGGTGATTACACGTAAATAATTGATCAACCAAAATAATGTAGCAGGAACCCCAGCTAAAACTGAGATTGCATTGAAAGGGACTATAGAGGAAACCCTAGCTAAAACAACTAAGACTGCATTAAAAAGTGCTCAAGTCACTGCAGCCAACTTACAATAGCAGCATGGGAAAGCTGTACAGCTTCCTTTGAGTGTATCACGACCCATGTCTCACCCTATCGTGATGGCACCTAACCCAATCCGTTAGGTGAACCAACTGACATAAAATACAATCCAAACTTAAAATCATCAAATAAATAATAAAATAAGCACACGAAATTTAATACAAACTACCCTAAAAATTGATGTGACAAGTTATGAGCAACTAAGAAAAGAAAATTAATATTAATATGAGAAAATACATTATCTGTTTGAACATTCATAAACAAAATACAAGATCCTAGGCTACCATAAATAAATGACAGCTAATAAGTATAATGCTAATATGTCTTCAATGCTCACTCTCGAACTCCACAACAACTCATCTCTAAAATCTGCACACAAAGTGCAGAAGTGAGTATGAGTACAACAGACCCTATGTACTTAGTGAGTATCAGAACTAAACTCAACGAAATAGTGTTGGAATTTTAGTCAAAAGACACTCACTTTATATATCATGTGCAATTCATAAGCATACACAATAACAAAAAAATAGTCAAAAAATAGAAAATATCAATAATAAAGTGCACAGTCAAAGAGGAAGATCATAAGCATGCTTCTTCAAATAACAAAAATTCATATATCTGATATAAATCCATGTGTCCATAATCTTGCGTGCACGTTGCCAGTGGAATTTCAATGTTCAGTGGCTCTAGAGGGGCGGATCCATAACCACACACAACTGAAACATTCATACGTCAGGACAAATATCCCAATACAGAAATATAAATCTACATGCCCAATATATATCTTAAAACGGGAACGTGAATCCACGCGCCCAACAAATGTCTCAACACAGAAACATAAATTCACACGCCCAACAAATGTGTCAACATAGGAACGTGAACCTATACCGATAGTCTCAGATGAATGATGAGAACTAGATCTATACGCTACCATGGTGCATGTATGGAGATAGTTTATGACTATGCAGTTTTACCATGTAACACAAGTACACAAAATACATAATGTTTAACTAGAACGTGAATGATGCATGTAATATTATTTTAGCATGAATAAGATACCCGAGTAGTCGTCCAACAACCAGTCATGACATACAATATCCTATCATATTACACTAACATAAGAGAGTTGCCTCTAGCATTATACTAGTATGTGAGAGTCCTGACACAAGTAAATCAAGTAAAACATATAAAGTGAAGCATATACCAAAATATATATATATATATATATGTGTGTGTGTGAGAGAGAGAGAGAGAGAGAGAGATAACGAGCATATATGTATGATACAACCTTGATATTTACATATATACTCGTTACCTCGCGTATACATCGCTCCCAAATATGTAGCATGTAGTGCATAAGTTCATTTTAGAAAAAATCCCCTAAAGTCGAAATTAAGCACGAAACTTACCTTCTCCAAAACAAGCTTCAACCTTCAAAAATACTTTTTTCTTTCACTACTTGCCTCCAGTCACCTACAATCTGGCCAAACAATACTCAATATAGTCATATAATACCATAAGAATCAATCCCATAAAAAAATTTCAATCTTTATCAAGATCACAAAAGTCAATAAAAATTAAACTGGGCCTACTTGGTCAAAACCTAAAATCAAAGTGAAATTCTGTTGACTCATAATTTCACGAGTTCATATATGTAAATTGTTTCAAAATTTAAGTCCAAATTGGTGTTGAAGATCGAGCTCCCAAGTCTCCTAAAATGGTGAAGAATGAAATAAAAATTATAAAAATCTTAGGTATTTATACTTACTGAAATTTCTACCAAAAAAGTGAATCACATTTTTCAAAATTCTAAGTGCTGTTGCAAAGTGCCGACTTCAATAGTTAAAATTGTTGACCACACTTGTGTGCGATACCACACTTTTTACAGCTGTCATAATTTCAGTACTTCTTAAATATGGTCCAAACACGCTGAAATTTGATCGAGCCCTCCATGACCCGTACAAATTATCCTGACTAGTCTATTGTACCCTATTCGAACTTATCCAAGAGTTCAAAATACATATGGAAATACCATAACTATATATCAAGATCCAAACCAAACTTATAAACTTCCTCAAGTTCTTCAAAGTACAACTTGCAAAAGATTCGTCCGAATCATACCAACTTTGGTATGATTTCAAGAAACAGACCAACTTTGGTCGGTTTTTCTATTAAAATAAATAAAAATTAATATTAAAAAAATGACCAAAATTGGTCGGTTAATTCGGCCGGTCATTTTAGAAAAGCGAGCAACTTTTGTCGGTAATTTATTTTTTAATAAAATCGACCAACTTTGGTCAGTTATTTTCGTGCGATAATAAAATTAAAGAGTATAAATCAAATAAAAGAAAATCTTAAAAACTAATGGTCTAGTGGTAGAATAGTATCCTGCCACATTACAGATCCCGGTTCGATTCCCAGATGATCAATCTTTTGATTACATAATTAAAATACCGACCAACTTTGGTAGATTTTTTTTGCAATATTTTTTTTTGAATTTAATTGACCGACCAACGTTGGTCGGTAATTTCCGACCAACTATGGTCGGTATTCCTATCCGACCGTCAAAATACCGTCCACACGTAAATGGTCACGTTTTGATCGATAATTGGCCATAACCAACCAATTTTGGTCAATTTTTTTGATCGATTTTTAGTGAATTTCTAATAATGCTAGAAGTCAAAACGAACGGTTCGGTCTAACATCCTGCCCCATATAAAAATATGTTTATTCTCGGAACATACCAATAATCCTTCCGAAGCCATCAAGAAACTATGAAAACTCATCTTACGTGTTCCTGCCGGTGATCTAGTGCGGCGTCCGTACAGAAAACACCATTAGAACCCCTTAACTAAGGATTTCTTCGTCAACCTTAGCTTTCAAGCTCATGAACTCATCTTTAACAGGTGGAGCCTCCTTAAAATCCCAAATCTTGTATATATCCAATATCTCAATCTGAAAGACCTATATAGAGTCATAGCTGAACTTCCGGAATGTGACCACATGATGCATCCACATCATTTTTTCCCATAGCAATACCTCTTGGTCACAAACTGCTCATTGCAAAACCCAACACCAGTTAAAATGCCCAACTCAAATAGATCCTTCTTCCACTACCAAAAAAATGCTATTTTCCGACTACCAAAATAGTCAGAAAGTAGTCGGAAAAGTACCTATTCCGACTACTTTCCGACTGAGTTTGGGTAGTCGAAAAACGGCAGGTCGGAAAAAGTTTTCTGACTATTGTAGTCGGAACATTTTTTCCGCGGAAATTTTGAAAAAACAACTATTTTCCGACTGAAGTAGTCGGAAAAGAAAAAAATATTATTTATTTTTAAAAATTTAGTTCTGACTACTGTAGTCAGAATATAATTCAAATAATAATTATTTATTAGTTATTTTATTTTATTTTCCGACTACAGTAGTCGGAATATGCATCATTCTGGCCTTATCTTCCGACTACTGTAGTCGGAATATGCATCATTCTGGCCTTAACCTCCGACTACTGTAGTCAGAAAACTGGGTTGATTTTTGGTAAAATACTGCTATTTTATTAGTACACCACCTGTCAAATGCCAATATTATAAACAACCAATTCAACTATACAACCAATTCCAACTTCAACAAAAAAACATTCAAATCCCATAATATCAAACCAAAACATTAATTAGTTAAAGTTAAAATATTCAATATCAGTCTAAGTAGCTAATAAATATAGAAGTTAATATAATAAAGTCTAAATATATATATATATATATATATATATATATATATATATATATATATATATACCTCCGCTTCTGAAAACTTCACCAATGGTTTCCCATTCAC